>NQII01023661.1:0-10695 GCA_002778355.1 Clitarchus hookeri | reverse complement strand
ATAATCATTCCACTTGAATGTGTTCTAGAAATATAGCCAACATTTACAACGAAATGCCAAACTTTTGGCCAGTGTCTGTTATAACTGGGGATAAAAAGATATTTTCTACTCAAAATTGAATAAAGAATATATCTGTAATAAATATATGCTAATACAAAATATGTGTGGAAAGTCATTAATTAAAAAAAATTGAAGAAAATACAAAATTTATAAGATAAATCGAGGGTGTTAATTTTACCTAATAAAATCAAGAGTTTTAGAGATATTTGTAAAAAAAAACCTAGGATTGAGACATTTCTTGAAATAACACGGCATCATGTTCATCTTGCGATAAAATGTTAAAGGTTGGATTGCGGCAGATTGCGAAGGAAGAAGATTGCAGAGGAGAAGGATTGTGGAAAAGGGATTGACGAGGATTGAGATTGGGGCATATTAAGGATTGAGAAGGAGGCTTGAGATGGCTTGAGAAGGGGGCTTAAGGAGGAGGCTTCAGAAGGAGGATTGATGAGGTGTCAGTCTGCAGGATTCAGTCTGTAGGAGTCGGCATGCAGGAGTTAGTCTGCAGGAGTCAGTCGTTGGTTTGTATGGTTTGTTGGTGTTCTTGGTTGTACTGGTCAGCTGGTATGGATATTAGGTATGGTTGGCTGCTCTGCTTGGTTGATCAGGTCGGCAGGTATGGTTTTTCAGTATGTAGCGTAGTTATGGTCTGCCATGAATGGTCAGTCTGTATGAATGGTTGGTTGCTCGGCATTAGCAGTTGTTATGGTTGGCTTATCTTGATGGCTGTGATGCTGAATGGCTGGAATATCTGTGTGGTATGGGTGGTTCGTAGGGTTCGGGTGAGTTGTTTACTGACATGGTCGGATCTTACATTAAACTCTTGTTGTTGGCTTGCATGTTTGAAGGCTCGCATATTAAACAGCCAATAAAAACTGGTGAGGGTTGATAATCTTCTGATCGCTGTACTAGGGAGTAGTTGTACTCTACCATCTTTATGAGAATCAAATCCTCGAGGTAACACACATCTATTTTTGTTTTTCACATTATGTATGTATGCTGTTTTACTCAATGTTTTTCACAATTTTTAAATTGTTTTTTTTAGAGTTTAAGGTAAATTGTGGCAATCTCAAGGTTGACAACAACCTTACATGGTGGTCAGAGTCATCGGTGTAATATTTTCCTCGATTTTTTAGAATACATATTCGGTTTTTTTTATTGTTCTTAATTTTTTATGATTGTGAGGTGGTTGGTGGTTGTCGAAGTGTTGGTTTTGGTGTTTCGGGTCGAGTGGGAGGAGGGTGGGTTAATATTTAATGCTCTGCGATATTAATAATTTAAAAAAAAAAATTTTATGTATTACATTTTTTTAAATTTAATAAAAAAAATTTTACAATTGTTTTCGATTTTTGATTTTAAAGACATTGTTGTCAAGGTCAAGGCCACTGGCATCTAACATGGTAGCCGGAGTCAACAATATAATTTTTTTCTATGATTTCTAGAATCCTTTTTGATTTTTGCGAGTTTTTACCATTTGATGGTGGGAAGGTGATCGCTAAGATGTGTAGCTTATGGTGGGGGGAAGGTTGATATTTACATGACATGTTTCCCGAATTAAATTTTTTTTTTTAATTTTTAAGATTTTTCTTTTTGGTTTTTTATAGGGACAGTTGGTGGAATGGAGGGGGTAAATTGATCATTGCTAGGGGAATAAGGCGTAGGCATGCAGGGAATAAGCGATCATCTGAAATCCTTTCATTGGATCGAAAAGTGCATTCGAGGGCTCGTTTTTTTGAAAACGGGTGGTTCACTGCTTTTTGAGGGAAAACGGGAAATATTAATGGATAACGGGAAATTTTAAGTGAAAAATGGTTGATTTTGAGGGAAAAAAGGAAAATATCAAGCAAAAAAGGAAAATTTTGAGAAATAAGGGAAATTCTAAGATGCCGTCGGTTGGCTCCGCTTCGATCCCCTATTCCCTTATGCCCGAATCGACATAATCATTCCACTTGAATGTGTTCTAGAAATATAGCCAACATTTACAACGAAATGCCAAACTTTTGGCCAGTGTATGTTATAACTGGGGATAAAAAGATATTTTCTACTCAAAATTGAATAAAGAATATATCTGTAATAAATATATGCTAATACAAAATATGTGTGGAAAGTCATTAATTAAAAAAAATTGAAGAAAATACAAAATTTATAAAATAAATCGAGGGTGTTAATTTTACCTAATAAATTCAAGAGTTTTAGAGATGTTTGTAAAAAAAACCTAGGATTGAGACATTTCTTGAAATAACACGGCATCATGTTCATCTTGCGATAAAATGTTAAAGGTTACTGAAATTGAATTAAATCCACTGAATGATTATGACCAAATTTTCTTTTTATAAAAGGGTATCATAGTTTTCATTCCAAAATTCTGTTAAAAGTATGTCAATTAAAACAAGAAATACACAAAGATTTTTGGCAAAATTAAACCATGTATTTATTTAAGTATGTGGGTGGATACAGTTAATTTAAATTGGGGACAATATCTGAATTTTTACCATATGGTGGCTTTTAATACAAGAAAGAATAATAAGCTGCATAAATAAAAGAAAAATACAACAGAAATTACCAAATGATTGAGAAGGTTACCATTTCAAACATGATTTAGAATACCCAAATATATTGAACAATGTGTATGAAAGTATTCCTCTAGATCTAAAAGAAAGCAAGAAATTGTTGACAATTATAGGAAAAAATTTATATTACAAAATATTTAAATTATGCATCAAATAAGGTTTCAATTTAAAAGATGTTTACAAATGGTTAAAAATCAAACACATTGACTTCAAAAGTAAATTTATCATAATAAAAATAAGTTTCAAAAAATTTTTTCTAAAAATTGATTATTAAATCGATTTATGGTAAAATATTTAAAATTAAGGAAAAGGAATGGGTATAAAATTGGTAAATAATGCTACAAAGCTTTAAATATTATACAGGAAACATCATTATGTTCGAGCAACTTTTTTAAAATGAAATTTTAGGTGCTATTAACACTAAAAAACTAAATTACTGTTTACAAACCAATTTATGTTGGTATGTCAATCTTATAAATATAAAAAGAAATTAATTTTCGATTCACAATCATGATATTAAATTATTGTAAGAAAAACATACTGAAGTGTGTAACCTTGACACTGATTTTTAGTATAAGGTCGAATCACCTAAAATTAGCACCACAAATATTTCGGAAATAAAATGTGCTATTGATGTTCTGGTTTAAAAGAATTAAAGTCTAGACAATGGCTCATGAACTGCAGCCCAGACACAGAATTTAATTCTTTTTTTGAATGTGTACTTCTTGAACAAAATTACATTTTTACAAATGAAAAAATGCCTTTTCACATGAAGAAACTAAAACTAGAGGAAATTAGAATGTCAGCGGTGTTTTTTTGTAGGATTTTCGGGCAAGTAGATTATGTACTATCATAATATGACAGTTCTAATACTTACAGTTTTTTACAGTTTTCTGCTACATTTAAGGGCTCGGTCTACAACTTGACAGGAAATTTTTTAGAATATCTAATTGGCGATAATGTACTTGTTTACACAGGTGAAAGTGTTTTAGCTATCGGTATATAAATAAGTTTTTTAGTTTATTTCTACAATTATATATCGAAATAAACTTTTTGAAATAATTAAAAAAAAATTATTATTTTGACATTTTAAAAGTTATGCCGACAGAACTGGTTACATAAGCACCTGTCATTTAAAATGCATGTGATGAATTGTTCCTCTGTCATATTCGAATGTTTTATTATTATACTTTATAATTCTATGCTGAAATTCACCCTGTTGTAAAAAAAACATTTTTTTTTAACCAATTTTTTATATTTGAGATGTTCTTGTATGCTCACAAAACACGCCTTTCTGAGTTAAAATTTAAGAAATGTGTGTTAAACTTCCTACTCCGAGTTCGCTCTTCAACTCTACCCTCTTGGTTATTTGGTACGCCAGCAAGTCTCAACTTAATGCTTGAAATACTGTTTAAGTGTAGCGCAAAGTGGAGAGTCTAGTTGATAATCACGCCAACAGAGTGTATCCGGTGCTCTGTTAGCTGCACGCTAGGCCCCCCCGCAGCTACGAACCCGGGGCGCGCACGGCGTTGCCGTGTCTTTTCAGTGAGAGTAGAAGCAGGAAGAGTAGCTGCAGAAAATTTGTTCAACGTGTAATAATGGGTAGAAGAAACGTGTGTTCTTCTGCTGTAAGTTTACAAATATCGACATGGCGTAACATAATTTGTAAATATAACTTGAAATCAATGATTCACGAAAGTTTATGTCAAACAGTTTTTTTCTCAAGGAAATAAAGCAGAATGACTTTCTTGGTCCTTTTACGACAATCAACACGACGCTGTTACAATACAGTACCTGCTTCAGCATAAAACGTAGCTTCATTATTTATTATTTTGACAGAAATGACTGTTTGCCTTTGTGTTTTTCTTAAAATTCGTTTTGTTGTTTTAAATGCAAACTTACTAAGGGTATTCGTACATTTTGCAGTCCTGGAACGCTTTGACCTTGTCGGTAGATTGGTGAATGGGGTTACGGTACTTGTTTCGTTATTCAAGTGGGTAAAATAAAATAATGGAAAAAATATATCGCAGCAACACTTTTATCATATATATAGATTATTTTTACGTGTACATATTTTATTTTTAATTACATACTTTAATAACTAATCAACCGAACTGAACAAAAAATTAACAAACCTAACTTAAACGTTTGAGTTTTAATCTAATTGCAAATAATGCCTTGATGGTAGTTAATCATATAAATCTTTTAAATGAGAAATTCGTCTTTATTGTTTACAAAATAAGGCGGCTTTATTTCCAAGTAATACACGTACGATATAAAATCATCATAACTTTTCGGTCGTTGTAATTTTGATTTACACAAGTACACTTCCGATGTATTTAATATTTAAAAAAATATTTACAGTAATTAATGACGTTCCCTTGACCATAAAGTTTTTGTCTTTGTACAAAATAACTAAGTCTATCATTTGGCATACCCACAGTAATAAAAAAAACTTCATATTTTCCTTTTACCATTTACGCCATGATTTCCACGAATAACGAATTATGCCCAGCTGGATTATCTAATGTGTGCAGTAATATCTCTCACTAAAGGAATTATGTAGATTATACACTTAACTTAGTTCAGTAACCTTTTGGAAAGAAAATAATTTATATGCATAATAAATGTTAATATTAAATATATCATGCTGTAAAGGAATCTTGTAGATTGTGCACTAAAGTCAGTTAAGCTGAATTTTAGATTAAAAATAATATTTATAGTTTATTCACTATAAAGTGATCACTTTGAAAGCCATATCATTTGGAATTATAGTCAATAAATATATTTTATTTTACCCTTAGACTTTAACTTTCGAGTGCGGTGGAATATACACTCTGTGTTTATTAATCAAATGAAGATATTTATTTTTAATGGTCGTTAAAGGCTGATATATGGCTAAAAGTAAATGTAACTAGGGGCCTCAAAAGTGCTCACATTACCGTAAACCATCTATATAAATAATAAATGTTAGACAATGTCTGAACTTCGGATTTTTAAACATACTCTGGTTGTATTACACGTTTTAACGAATGCATGTATACTATTCACGCTATTATACAATCGTGATCCTCCGTAGTATTTGTGAACATCAGCTGATGGTACGTATAAATCAATGTGTGATGCTTCCGGACAATCGTCAATTTACAAATAATAGCGGAGATTTATCAGTTGAAGTGTCATACTGGATGACATGATTGTTACCGGTGTTGGATTACAAGGCATGCAGTATTAAAAAACTTGTAAAATTTCTCAGTCAGTGGGGCTTAGCGAGTTCTTAGTAAAATAAAGAAATAAAAATTTCCTAACTTATTCACAAAAAAAATAACACTTCTAACTCAATATTAGGATAGTAAATGGCTATCACTTGCTAATTATAATTACCATTTACATAATCGGAACGTCCGACAACTCAAAGATATTAACATAAACACTTAAAGAAGTTTTTATAAACATTTTTCTAGCACCTACTCTGAATTACGATAAAATTATATACTTAAAAATTGACATCCAGTATTTACAATCACGTCTGTATCACTCGTCCATTCAATTACACCTTATTTTGGTCCAGACATCACCAGTCCTTACTGTCCTGTATTTTCTGCAGCACCTCGAGCGCTCCCATACACAAACGCTCTCTACTAGTCGAATACCTCGCCCTCCGCAGCACTCACGCACTCACGACCATACCTGCTGCACACACACTCTCCCGTCGCATTCTCTCACATCATCGCTCTCCATTGGTTCACTCTTCGCAGCACTTCGCACAAATGGCTGTCCCAGAATGTGGATCCTGCGGTCGTGGTGGTAGTTATAGTTACAGGCGTCCTGGTCCAGAATATTATTCATATGTCGGTTGAGCCGAGTGAGGAGATTACTGGAAAGTACATACAATAATAGCCCACCAACGCAGACTCCTCTATAAAAGGGATGGACGGTGATGCCAGTCCAGGTGGCTGTGAGTCGCATGAGTCATCTCCCACTGCCTTGAGACTGACCGCACGAGCTTTGCGCCTGGCGCGGTGGTCCATGAATAGTAGGATAATGGGGGTTCTAGAGAACCTGGATGCTGAGTGGGGAGCCGGGGTGCCACAGTAGCCGCCTTGAATGATGCCATGCAGACACCTCCTGATGTCATTCTTCGTAAATGGTGGCCATCTAGAATTTCCCTTTTTCTCTCTGCAATTTCCCTCTTTCCCTCCTGCTCTATATCTTTCCACCTCGGCACTTCAGGTTCTTGCATTTGGACTAGTTTTCTCCTGCTCTTGCATTCCGATTGTTTTTCTCATGCTATTTCATTCCTATGTTAATGTGTTTATCGCCATCTGACATTCCTTCCTCATGTACATTATATCCCTCTGGTGATTTTCTCATATTCCTTCCGTAATAATTTATATTTCTCGCTTGTGTTTTTTTATATATATCTCATGCTCTCTCGGTCCTTCCTGCCTCCCAATTCGTTCTATCCCTCGGGGAGAGGAAGTGGGTTCACATATTCCTTCCAGTCTCTGTTATTTTATCTCAAGCCCCCCAAACCCCTTGCTTTCCGCATCCACAGTCACCGCCGACAGTCGTCTACTGTAGACGGCTGCTGTAGACGGCCATCATTGATTCCCGCACACACCACCAGAGTGTGCTTATGTATTTTACGTCCTCCATCTTTAATTCCCGCGCCTGCCACCATGTTTAATAATCGTTCTCACCTCAAGAGTGTTTGAAGTTCTACAGTTGCCGGCTAGGAGAGCTGGTATCGGCGCGGCCATTTTGTGCATGTGAGTTGGTTCACTCGTGCCCAGCAGGGGTGCACTAGCATCATTGAGGTGAGTTCAGCCGACAACCTTCAGGAGTGCTGGGAAATTTTTTAGTCGTTAGGTGTTTCGGAACTCAAAAAATTCAAGACACATGCGGAATCCTTCCAGCAACCCTTAGGTTGACAGTCGGGCATCATGAGCACAAGACCACTGCGATATCTAAGAGAATTGGAAGTTTTACATCGAATACATATATAGTTATTACCATCCCGACACATGGGAAAAAATTATATGGACCGGCCTCGGCATTATATATATATATATATATATATATATATATATATAAAATCACCAATGCATGGCTAGGAGAAGAAATATAGTAAAAACTCGCATCGACCTATGTACTCTCCAGACAATAGCCCCATCATAATAGTATTAAAGAACAGCAGACACCGCACACACATGTACACACATATATTATATGTGTAAAAGATAAACAATAATTTCTGCGGCCGCCAGCTGACTGCTGGCTGGGTTCGAGAGGAGTAACTGGCATAATCGCGAGTTTTGTAATATTTCTTCTGGATTCGCCTATCCTAATGAGGCCAATTGTGAATATGCCAATATCTCAGACGTCAAACACCGACTCCTGGCTGCTGGCTGCAGATTTTCGGATGGCTTGCATACTGGCAGGTTTTCTCACATTCCTTCTGGCCTCCTTTCACCTGGCATCCTGGAAGGCACGAGTCTCATGCTCTGCCGTTCCACTTTGGTTTTCTCATACTCCTTCAGGTCTCCTTTCACCTGACGTCATGGCAAGAGTCTGGTCACATGTTCTGCCATTCCACCCTGGTTTTCTCATACTCATGCTTGTCTCCTTTCAACTGATGTCCTGCATGGGACAAGTTTTATGCTCTGTAATTACACATGTGCGAAATTAAATGAAGTCTGCCCAAGCAAGGTGGCCTGGAGGCGCATCGCGCGGCGTCAAGTACGTCCTAAGCCTACTTATATGCATAGTTGACTAATCTCCAAACCATTTAAGATCCAGCGACCAAATTCATAACATAGCTATCACCCCCGACAACAAAAAGGGCTGCATGGTCNTATGCATAGTTGACTAATCTCCAAACCATTTAAGATCCAGCGACCAAATTCATAACATAGCTATCACCCCCGACAACAAAAAGGGCTGCATGGTCAAAAAAAGCTCTCTTACAGACATAGGTGGTTGTAAATTCCGAACTGTTTATAGTACAGGCACCAAATTCATAACATAGCTATCACCCCCACAACAAAAAGGGCTGCATGGTCAAGTATGCCGTAAATCTCTCCTTAAAGCGTAGATGGTTGTAAATTCCGAAATGTTTATAGTGCAACCACCAAATTTTTAACATAGATAACACCCCCGACGACGAACATGGCCTCAGGAAAGTAGGCCTTCAGCCATGTTATAAACTATTTGTATGTTATTTCCAAACCATATAATAAATGTCACAAAATTCACAAAATAAACATCAACCCCGACGACGAATNTATTTGTATGTTATTTCCAAACCATATAATAAATGTCACAAAATTCACAAAATAAACATCAACCCCGACGACGAATAGACCGAAGGGTTTAGAATGCCATATACCCATTTATAAGCATATTTGTTTGTAATTTTCGAACTCTTTAATATATAGTCACGAGATTCATAACATAGAAATCGCGTGTGACGATGAAAAGGGCCGCAGGGTCAAAAACACGATAAGCCCATTTATAAGCATAGTCTCCCAACATACTCACCGAAAATGTATACACAAAATTCATATCATAAACATCACACCTCTTATGACTAACAGGGTTGTAGGGTCAAGTAGACTTTAAGGCATCTTATAAGCATAGTCGACCATCATTTATGTTCAACCGAATCTACTGTCGACAATTCCCTAACATAGGCATCGCCACCGACAAAGAACAAGATGATGGTTTTAGGTACGCACTATGCCCTCATATAAGCAAAGTTAGCTACCATTTCCCACACACAGAAGCTATAGTCGCCAAATTCATAACACAGGCACCACTTCAGACGAGGAAAGCGACCATACAGTCAAGTACACCTTAGCCCTTCGTATAGGTCTAAGCATATTTAGCTGCCATTTCCCACCTACAGAAGCTTTAGTCACAAAATTAATATCATAGGCATCATCTCCGATGACAAACAGTTTGGTAGGGACAAATATACTTTTAGCTCCCTTATAAGCATAGTTGCCTGACATTTCCAACCCACCGAAGCTAAGACCACCAAATTCATATCACAGACGTAACTTCCGACTGCAATCAAGGGGATANACATTTCCAACCCACCGAAGCTAAGACCACCAAATTCATATCACAGACGTAACTTCCGACTGCAATCAAGGGGATATGGACAAGTAGGCTTTAAGCTCTGTTATAAGCATATCTGGTCAGCATTTCCAAACCTTTGAAGTTCGGAAACATGTAACAACAGTTCACGCATGTAAAGAAAATAAATGTTTACCTACAAGCGCGTTTCAAATTTACTGTTTTCATGTAGGAGTATAGGGTCTGAAGTACCACACACATATGCATTGGCCTGCATGCACTTGACAATCGCCCTCTCCCGCTCTTGACTGCTGTCGCAGGTGTCTAACAACTCGGATCCCCCTCAACGACATCTAGCCTCCCTTCTCCCACCGACATCCAGGCTGTATATGTTGATGTAAAAATACATACATAAATAAACATAAGCAGGAGTAACATATAACAAGCAACTACATGCGAAAAAAGCAAGATATATACAAATATGCCGCCTGCATGATGTACATAGTCGTGGGTAATAATAAAATACATATAAAGTAATTTAAATGAACACTGCCTATCAGGCACAAGGGCCGGCGGCCTGATTCATCGCTAGCATGGGTAACCCTTAACAACCATATATATAATATAAAAACAAAGAGGTATACAATTCCATCGATAACAAGATCTACATAGCCGCAGGATACAATAAAACAGGTACGCATTGAAATAAATAAACACTGTCAGCATAATGCGAGGGTCGAGGAAACCGAGTGTAAAAGATATGAAACCAGCCTGTACATGAAAAATCAGTCACGTAACATACAATAAGGGACTGGTATATATGCAAGTACATCATGAGTGCTATGCCATAACGTGTCACAATATATAAAAAAAATACCCGTAAGTGCCAAAGTCCATCATAGTGATATCAGTGCCTTTGCACTTTTTGTAATGCCTATACAAGCTTTCACTGTGGGTAAACACCGCATCACAGTTATCACAGTGG
>NQII01023657.1:0-10340 GCA_002778355.1 Clitarchus hookeri | reverse complement strand
TGACTCGTCGCTCGCTACCATATCACTACTCTGTCCTCATCTTCGGCTCGCTCGCGTGGGGCAGGTCAAGGGAAGTGAGCGCGTCATAGTATTTTACGTTGAGAACTACACTGAAGAGCCATAAAAACTGGTACACCTGCCTAATATCGTGTAGCTCCGCCCCCCTCTTTTCTCGTGTACGCAGAAGTGCCGCAATATGACTTGACATGGACTCGACTAATTTCTGAAGGTATGCTGGAGGCAATTCACACCATGAATCCTGCAGGGAAGTCCACAAATCCAATCTGCGACAATTTGAGAAAGGGTTGTACGTCTGTAACGTTTAATGATTCTCGTCGGTCGTCGTTTGTCCCGTTCTTTCACGATCTTTTTCCGGCCGCAGCGATGTCGAAGATGTGATGTTTTACCGGATTCCCGATATTCACGGTACACTCGTGAAATGGTCGTACGCGAACATCCAAATGTTATCGCTACCTCGGAGATGATATGTCCCATCTCTCGTGTGCCGACTATAACACCACGTTCAAACTCACTTAAATCATGATTACCTGCCATTGTAGCAGCAGTAACCGATCCAGCTGCCAACAGCATCGCGTTACTCTGATTGGTTCCATACCTTTGTTATTTGCATACGCACGCCTATACCAGTTTTTTTGGCTCTTCAGTGTATATGTATTGGTCTTTCATATGCAGTAAAAGTAGTACTTTTCTGGCAATGTTTGTAGTGTGTGCTACTTTTAAACGAATGCTGTATGTTGTACTGTTGGGTGTAGTGCTCCGTTGGAAGACGCTCTCCTTCTACCTTAAGCTTTGGGTTACGTTCCCAACCACTTCAAGAAAAAAAAATTAAGTAAAATTTCAATATTTATACATACCTTAGGACAGTTACAGATACAACGGCCAAAAATAAATGGACTATTGAAACCTAAAATCGAAAAAGTTGAAAATGCTGGAAAACAGAACGTTTGACTGCATGTATGTTGAAACTGCTCCACTTGAATCAGTAAAATTCTATTTATCATTTAAGTCGCAGCCATTCACTTATTAAGAAGTGATTTCTACTGATTGCAAGTGAATTACACTGATCTGGCAATAAAACCTCCGTGCATTACCCTGATTCGCCAGTAGAAGATTCAATAAAATAATTATACTCATCAGGAATAATAACTGAACTTGGAAATCGTTGTGCAAAATCTGGAAGGGAATAAGAATATTCGCACAATGTTACCGTCTGAGGAAAGAGTAACACAGATGAGAAAAGCCTGCGTTAAATAGGAGTTGAATTGAAAGGTTTTTGCTCTTGAGCGCCGGTGAGGATGGATGGAACGAGGCGATGACGGAGCAACGGCGGAATGCAAAGGCGATAGGAACGGAAGTGCCCCGAGAAAACTCACCTACGAACGGCAACGACTGCCATGTTTCCCACGCGCGAGAAACCCGGGTGGCCCCGCCGGGAATCGGACCCGGTTCACCTTGATGGGAGAAAAGCAGCGGCGTGTGGTGAACTGTTACAAGGCAAGCTGTGTTTTGCTCTGTGCTGTACCTAATCGTTTGCTAGTTTACACGTCGGTCACTCGAACGTAGTAGTGCAGTTGACGTCACAGCTCGTGTGTATTGATTGGGTGCCTCGCCACCCTCTCGTGAGTGGCCGCAGTAGATTGTGTTTCTCTCGGCTCCGCTCTGATTACTGGTTTCTGCTGCGCGCGCCGAGTGTGTACAGCACTGAGCAAGCACCAGCTTACCTTGCCGCACTTCACCACACGCCACTGGATACAAGTATTCAGATTATTTCAACACCGCGAACCTTGCGTTAGGAGGATTCGGCTGCAGTATCAAAAGGACACAGGCTACATGTCGTTTCCAACCAACCCATGAAAATGTTTGAAGTGAGAAAGAGTTTGTCGGGGAGGGGTGGGGTGGCTGCGCAATGGAGATCTGGGAAGGGTGGAAGGGGAAGAGAGCCCACAAAGGAAACCGCAGCACGACGAAAAAGTAATTTACAGTCCTCACACAAAAATCTTTTTTCCATTCGGTCTGCAGCCAAACTGGAAGATTCAACGGCGGGAGGCCATTAACTAAACATCGAGCCAGGTGTGGGTGGCAAAGTAATGCGAAGCGGAAAGTTTCCTCCTACGAAACAAAAGGGTTTCATCGAAGCAGAATAAAAGGAGAAATACTGTAACAAACGCGAGGGCGTCAGCCACCGCTTCTCCCGCCCCTCCGCTTCAATGGGAAAAAAAACTCCCCGAGTCCCGGGTCTCGGCCACCGTAGACAAATAGAAACGAAACGACGTGGCGGTTCCTTTGATGTGGACGAAGCCCACTCTCTGGGTGGCTGCGCGAGACTCTGTGAACGGGCCTCGCGTCTGATTGGCTACTGCGCGGTGCCGGCCGGCGAGCAGGTTGGCTACCAGGCGCTGGCAGGCGAACGGCGTTCCAACTTTTTTGCTGGACGGTGACGCCATTTTGTTGGCGTTTGCTGCTAGGGGTTCGAACGGCTCTTCCGCCTCTGTATTCTCAACTACTCGCTGTCTCGTCCCAGACAACGAAGAATCGCAGCGGGCAGGCCTCTTGCGGTGTTGCCGTGCCAGTACGACGCCAGGACTTCCGCACCACACAAGTATCGATACGGCCTTTTCACGGCGAGAAAAATTTTGAAAGTGGAGGAGGTACAGCGTCTTGATCAGAAGTCGAAAGGACCGAGATTGCATTCTATTCCCGGTTTCTCCACACTTGTTTTAATCAAACCTTCGAAAAATCACCCTATGTATGAAGTGCTTGTTTGTCTCCTAAACATGACGTGTCCCACACCCACTTTATATGTGTTTCCATAACAGCACTTTATTGTTGGTTAAATTTAAATTTCATTCATAATTTATCCATACATTATAATATTTCATTTATTATTAATACAAATTAAAACTGTGAGGAAATAGGTGCAATGGTAGCGCCTAGTGAGAAGAAGTAATTATAAAAAAATGTTATTACACTGAGTGCGCACGAATGCGATGTTTTCCCTTTAGTGCAATTTTTTCACAGTTAGTTAAGCTTTGTTTGCAAGAGGCGGAGGAAAATCCTGGAAGTAGAATTTTAGCAGGGCTACAGAAAAGTTGGAAGTAAGCGTGAATGGATTAAACATCATGCACTGGAAACCGCGATCATGTAATCTGTTCAAATCGTTATTTCTGTGTAAATTAAAATTATTTGTTAACTCTCCCCCCCCCCTTCTACTTCATCAAAAAAACTTACGGTTGTCAGTAAAAACTGGCCAAAATCGATATGATTAATGTCTCCGTCGAATTAGTTGACCAGCAATAAGTCATTAAAGTAAAGAAGAATATCACCGTTCTTACTAAATGGGTTGTCGAAAGAATTCTTGTTTCCTTTTTACCTTTTTGAAGTCAAAATATAATAAGTCGTTCTTTATTTATAGAAAACATCTTCTTTTCAAGAAAATGGAAATATATTTCATAAATAATTTACTTATAATGAAGGAAATTTCGTTATCTCTAGTATTTATGAGAATTATATATTCATTTTTGCGATAAGACAGGTTTTAATTTTATCGTCATAATTTTAATACATATGCTAGGTTGGGTGTGCATTAGGAACTCTTCGAGTACCTTATGTGATGGAAACTTATCAGTGAATTCAAAATGTCGATAATGCAGATAGGACCTAGAGAATGCATGAGTTACACATACACTCATGGATATATACGTACAGTATAGTATAATTCGGTATAAGGTATTTAAATTAATTCAGATTTACGTCATTTTACGAGAAAGGCATAATTTTTAGAAGCTTGTTTTAAGCGTTGAAGCATAGCGAACTCCCGTGCACGTCTTTCTCCTACTTGTACCAGGAGACATGAAAATACCTTCAGGAGACATGAAAGTACCTTCAGGAGACATGAAAGTACCTTCAGGATACATGAAAGTACCTTCAGGAGACATGAAAGTACCTCCAGGATACACGAAAGTACCTTCAGGAGACATGAAAATACCTTCAGGAGACATGAAAATACCTTCAGGAGACATGAAAGTACCTTCAGGATACATGAAATCACCTTCAAGAGACATGAAAGTACCTTCAGGATACATGAAAGTACCTTCAGGAGACATGTAAACAAACGCATATTGGCATTGTTATGAAGTTTAACCTCGTGGCTGAAAAGGTTACTACGCCACTTGATGGCTGAGGCCGTTCAAATCCTGAGAAAGTAAAATTTGTAAACATCTCCGCACTTAGTAGGGAACTAATAAGTCACAGCTAGGAAAAGGAAAGATGGGAATAAAATCTTCCGTCACTTGACGAGGATGTAATTAACGACTAGGCTGTCATTTTTACGTGTACGTTAAGCGTCCGGAAAATTACTTCTACATTTTTCGACGTGTTGGAGTACGGTCTTATAAATTTCAGAACTCTCGTGCGAGGGCTGCTTGCTTCCGCATTACTCTCATTAAAAGTTCCGATGTTAACAACAGGCTTCCCCTTCGATAACTCTCGTAACTCACAGCGCACGAGGAAGTTTGCGTAAGTCGACCCGCTGCGGCCAATTAGGCCGTATTTCCCGAAAAAATTCTAATTAAGTTCTTTGCGGCCTGATGGAGCAAATATTCTAGCTCTCGGTAATGTTTGCTTGGACGCGCACCTGTCTACGAAGCAATGAATCCTAAAAGACGGCTTCTATGCGTAGACTGGATGAAATGTGGGAAAGTTCACAATGAATGTTATTAATGAGGATGATGTAAGGAACTATACTGAAGAGTAAAAAAAACTGGTACACCTGCCTAATATCGTGTAGGGCCCCCGCGAGCACGCAGAAGTGCCGCAAGACGACGTGGCATGGACTCGACTAATGTCTGAAGGTATGCAGGAGACATTGGAATCTTCGCCAATTTGAGAAAGGGTTGCACGTCTGTCACGTTTAAGGATTCTCGTCATTCGTCGTTTGTCCCGTTCGTTCACGATCTTTTTCCGGCCGCAGCGATGTCGAAGATGTGACGTTTTACCTGATTCCCGACATTCACGGTACACTCGTGAAATGGTCGTACGCGAACATCCAAATGTTATCGCTACCTCGGAGATGCTATGTCCCATCTCTGTGCTGCTCACAATAGTTACGTACATGTGTCAGTACACTTACCAGGGCACGTACTTTGGTTTCTAGTTTTGCTTGGCAAATAGAAGTTTCAGGTTTTCATCGCACGTCGCTAAGGCCTCGGCTTCGATGCGATGCTAGAAAGATTTATCTTGTACCTTATCAATAATTCACGACACGACTTCTAGTACTTTAGTGATATCACGTCATGGTTTTGCATTCACCTCGAATGAAGATATTCAGAACAGCATAACAGCATGCCAATTATAGGTAATTACTCCAATACTTTTCTTGCTTCGTATACCAACATCCATTTAGGATACTTAGCCTTTGTATTTAACACTATAATCTCTCTCTAAGCATATCACATTGAATGGTACTCACACAAGCATGTCATATACGTAATTTTGCACATAATNTTATAATCTCTCTCTAAGCATATCACATTGAATGGTACTCACACAAGCATGTCATATACGTAATTTTGCACATAATGCATACATTCTTATTTTTAATATAACTACTAGGCCTACTATACATAATCCACTTGTATTTAATTTTTCGATTAAAACATAGATTTAATAATTGAAATTACTGTACCTAGTGAAANTATACATAATCCACTTGTATTTAATTTTTCGATTAAAACATAGATTTAATAATTGAAATTACTGTACCTAGTGAAAGATACGCCCCACATTTGTTTTACACGTAGGTGCACTGTAGAATGAAAAACTCACGTTTGAATCTGGAGGGCAAATACAGATACTTGTGCCTGCAAAACGAATATGGCCGGCGGCTCACGGAAGCAACGGTATATGCTTGTAGGGTTGGCGGACGTAACTGCTGACCACCTTCGTGTTGACCCACCGTGCCGTACTGTCACACTTTAAATACACGGCGTCCCGTCTCTCCGTTACATACCACGAACTAACCGCATTTAAATTTAAGAACGTGCCGTACACACGCTTCCGCGATGAGAAGCGAAGAGAGGACTTTTTAAATCCTGCAAATTAATGCGGGTTCTGCACTATCGGTGGTTGACAGGCGTGCAGTTGTAGGCTTAAGTTACAGCTCCAGGATATAATAGGCCTGTTATATGTCTTCGCATTTACCCCATACTTGACGGCTACGAAGCCAACTTTTATGACTACCTAAAAAGCGTTTTCCAATCTTTGCGCAGGTACAGTACTACCGCCTGTCTCACGTAAGGTTTACAATTTTTTATACATATCTTCTGGCACCAATACATTTTGGGCAACCACTGCAATACAATACTTGACAAGAGGCGGCTGATTTCCAGACGACATTACTATGGCTGAGTTGCAGTTACACCTCACAAATGCTGAGTTAAAATTATTTACGATAAAAACCAACATCATATAAAACATTTTGTTTTGAAGAAACTGCATATGTTAAAATAAGCTCAATTTTATTCCTCCAGCGATGTACTTCAAACTTTGAGTTGTGTTCAGCCATCAAAATATTACTACGAGTTAGAGGCATTTTGCAGTTTGTGTACCGAAATGCCATTTGTTTACCGTATTGCGCACGTACTATCTACAATGCTGCACTCTTTCGTGCATGCGTTCCCTCGTTCTGACTTTGTGGTGATTAGATTTATCGCCAGTGTGGAGTTTCCCTCAGGATTCGTTTCAGCTGCGGCTATAAAACAACAGACTTCAAAGCCGTTTTGTATTGGCGGGTGCCGTAAAGGAAAGCCATATTCACATTTTACTGCAACAAAGATAAAGTGGCTCTAAATCGTTTAGGTAGGAACAGGTATTTTAGCAGTGAACGTGTTTGCACAGACTGGTTGAAATGCATATGGCGGCGGAATATGTTACGTATTTTACGTCACGCGGTCATGAAGAGTAAAGGAAAATGCGTCAAGAATCTCTTTGCTATAGTGGTCTCAGAACGACATAAATACTAGCTCGATGTGCAAAGACAGGTAGATATTTGTTTAAACGACACCTCTAAACCATCTCGCATCGATATTAAATCATATTTAGTATATACAATGTCTATTCCCGTTACCAATTTCAAGATCAAAGTCTGCAGCCTAAATAATATATCGTTAAAATAATTTAACATTACTGAGTGGAGTATAAGGTTCTTGCGATATTATTTTCTGTAAGACCAATAGCTCTGTGTGGCGTGCTTTTATAACGATTTCAATGCTAAATAATATAGAGTTTAAATGAATCTTTGTGCAGATTTCAGATTTCAGATTTCATCGATCTTGCTAGCGACTTTCTTGGCCAAGGTACTTTTAGCATTAAGAAACACAAGTTTCTTCTATGTTCGAATACTGGTAATAAATGGATGGGCGGGCCAATTTTAAACTATTAGTTAACGCTAATTTAGCATATAAGTTGTCACCATTTAAATCTATTCGCATGCACTGGAGTCGTAAAAATTGAAAATGTAATAAATAACTTGAATGTATGGCCCGATCGTATATCTCCTTGTACCCCCTTTTTTTTCTGTGTGTGTTATGTAGACATTTATAGGTTCATGGATTCATATGGGATGTATTTGGGTTATGAATACTAATAGACTTAAAAACGCACAGAAATTACATCTCATCATATGTCATATGTTCGATATCTCCCAAAACCAAGTCAAATACCAGGTATGACCTAGATCTGCTGGCAACCTTCTAAGGTTATGACAACGCGCTGTAATATCCGTAATTGGTGCTGTGAACATCATGGCTTAGAGATGTCCCCAAAGAAGAAGTCACGCGTATTGAGATCAAGAGAACGCTACGCGAGCAATTCTTGACGCTTTAACATGTATGAACCATATATGGTGTATTTGTTCATAAGGGATATCCCCGAGTATCACATTTTTCTTTTGACGCAAGGACCTAAAATAAAATTGTCCTATCAAGCGTGCGTAAACACGTCGACCACGACTGAGCTTGTCGCCAATTATTAATATCCATACAAGTACACCAATACAGGATGGTATAACTGCACAGTCGTGTCTGTATTCACTACAGTCTATTAATGGGTGTCGTGGAAATGTAACACGAAATCCCTTATGTAACCGCGCTCATCAATATACAACAGGAGTAGTAGGTTTATGGGAAGTCTGTCACAAGGGCTGAGGGCTGTGGTGGCGTGGCGCCGTCCGCCATACTTAAATTTCCAGTTTTTCACTCCTAAATTGCCGTTTCCCCCGCAAAATCTACTATTTTACAATTGAAATCAAAATTTTTCAATGGAAACATCCCTTTTATACTTAAAAATTTACCCGTTTTTCCAAACATTTGTGAAAACATTGCTTGCTCCTCAATGAGGCTGGCTGATTCCTCATTTAGCTGATTTTATACAAAAGTGGTTAAAACGTCAGCCAAAATGAGGAATATGAGAAGACGATTAAATAAAATAATAAAAAATTATTTTTAAATTAAAATATATTTTTGGTCTACTTAACATATTAAGTGTGACATATAACAGGACTCGTCTTTTCAAGACGCTTACGATCGTGATGTGATATCGTTTATGTAACCCAATGTCAGGACAACCATATTGTAATTAAGAGGATTCCTCTACCCGCTGAACAGCACATATACCACACCTCTATCACGGGCCAGGCTGCTGGCTCAACTTGTCAAATCAAACGTCAAACGACCAAAGACATACAGGAATCGATGCATTTATAAATAATTAAAATTATTTTATTTAAATTTATTTTGCTTTTTATTTGAAAAATCCCCAAATCTTAAAAAACAACACAATAAAGTGTATTGAAAATATATTTTTAATTCAAAATCGGGTTAGTAAGTTGAATTATTAAAATTTTACATTTTCCCATGAAACATTGTAACATTAAAAAAAAAAAAATATATATATCATGAAGGATAGGGATTAAAACCCACAAACTCCCGAACAAGAGTCAGGTACTCTACCCACTGAGCTACTTAAGTACCGATAAGATGACTTTCTTAACATCTACCACAATTGTAACCAACGAAGAGGCAGCCGTTCCCTCGTACAATTATAACAGCGTATTTAACATTTTGTTATGTGTTTTTTACACCAATGTATATATGGCTCATGACCACATCTATTGCAGAGCTTTTTCAGTTTAAATTCATCGTAATTAACATCTTGAAAACTTTTTAAAGACAAATGTTTTATTAAAAGAAATTCGTTATTTTCAGTCGGGGTCTGAATCATATGAGCCTATGCTAACCTTGCATGGTTTTACATTGTGGCAGGCCACATTTTTTCGCAAGTCAGCTTGGAAGCAAACGAATATGTACAGGCACTCATGTAGGGGAATATAATCTGCGAACTCTTAGGAGGCAGACTCGTGAAATTCAGTTTGCAAGTATCATTTCTAGCTCCAGGGATGTATATTTAAGGCATTTAAAAACATAGAGAAAAGCCTATATATTTGCTCCATAGTGGATTTTTTTTAACGAAAACAGTTTATAACAGGCTGGTTACCATATAAGATTAATAATACACAAAAATATTACTTTTTATGTGTAAAATTTATTAAAATATATTACAACAAAAACATTTTGAAAATATTTTCAAGGTTGCTTACACGAGCTGAGACAATGTGTATTTCACGACTACCACTGCCAAACTAACCTTCCCAAATGGAACCCAGTTCTTTACATTTTACATACTCGCAAGCAGCCACCTTGACATGCAATGTTCCACACACCATAACTCAAGTTTAGAGAAACTACAGGATTCAGACCATCTGAAACATAAACATCCCTGCTATCTGTCAAACCAACATAACTTAACATACCAATCAACCCCCCTTCCCCAAACAAACAACCCTTACATACCGAAGGCCAGAAAAAATATAAATTATCCTAACCCAACCTACCATTGTCCAGGTAAAAATCATACTTATTCTAAGAACTGACATGTCCTACATGTCTAGTATTATTTCAGCCACTTAAGAAAAATTGACAAGTCCAATCATCAAAAACGTAATTCAGACAGACTACGGCCAATCAACACTTCTAGTACCATTATTCAACTTACACTGTCATATAAAGAGTCGGATCAAGCAGAATTAAATTTAAAATCCAACATAGTAAAATAGAAAGTCAGACACCATCATGTCTACCCAAGCAACCATACATTCAAGGCCAGCCCATGTCACAATAATCCTTACCATCTGTCAACATTATATATTCGACTGATACCAGACTACCCAATGTACCAGCCATGAAATCTTGTGTAACCAAATAATA
>NQII01023650.1:0-11712 GCA_002778355.1 Clitarchus hookeri | reverse complement strand
TGTGTGTGTGTGTCTATATATATATATATATATATATATATATATATATATATAAAATAACACATGAATATTTTCTTTTGTTGAATGTATTAATTACACACTAAACATTATTGCGGCATTTGCAACTATTGAGCGAAGTTGGTGATAGTAGTTAGCTGCTTACGTCACAAAACCTGTTAAGAATGCCAAAAATAGTTACTGTTTTAGATTGTGCCAGGGAGTTTGATAGTGAAGGATTTTTTGATTTTATAAACTGACCAAAGTGCAAAACTAAGTGGGTGGGAAAAGACACTTGCTTAAAACACTGTGGTGCCATATGCACAGTGATTTAGTGGTAGTGGAGGACATAAAAAATAGAAAGATAACTGCATTAGAAGCAAATTTGTGTAATTTTCATAATGTCAAGAAAACAAAAATAAATAGGTTTCTTCCACTTCTTTGTAAAAACATTTTTACTATGTAAGGAGTATTTTTATTTTATCAATAATAAAACATTTACTAGTATTTTGTAGTTAGGTTGTGGATTTGTGTTTTGGAGTAATATTGAACAGTAATTATTAAGTTTAGGGGCTTTTCTGTAAAAATTAAAATAATTCACGGAAAATGGTATATTTCCACTCTACTAATGATGCAGAACACGAATATACTAGGGACATTAACGTCCAACTAATTTCATAATATGTGCCCACCTAACCTAACACAATCTAACCCCACAATGGGTGAATCACTATTTTATAGTTTAAAACTAACCTAGGATTGTAGGGATTCACACTAACCTAGGATGGTAGGGTTTCACACTAACCTAGGATGTTTGGGTTTTACATTAAACTACGAATGTAGGATTGTAGGGATTTAAAGTAACCGTATAGCGGCTGGTATAATTCCTCTGACGTTAATAGATGTAAACAAACATATTTCGCAAGTTTTTTAAATATGTTCTACTCATTTTAACATTACGCCCTCTTGAATATGAACAAGGGAAGCTGTGCAGAACCCATTTATGCAACTTTTGTTGGTCTAGGACGTTTCGTTCAGAAACGTAAACAAACTGGCTATACTGCTCATTTCGCAATTTTGTTCAATTTTTAAAAATATATTGTACTTATTTTAAAGCTACGCCCCTAGTATATTCGTGTTCTATGTGATTAGTAGCGTAGAAATTATATCATAATTTTGAATATATATATATATATATATATATTTTTTTTTTTTTTTTTTTTTTTTTATAGAAAAGCCCCTAAACTTAATAATTACCTATTGAACTGAATAGAAATTAATTAAAATATTGTTATCTACAAATGAGCAAAAGCTCAAACGTTAGTGAATGTTCTTGGGCAGTTTTAAATATCTTGATAAAGTATAAGAGTTATTGAATAAAAATTACTGTGACGTGACAATGTGTGTTACATGACAAATGTGCTCTCGTGAGGTTGTCATTTCATCCTTATCTGTAAATATTTTTTAATGTTTTCCACTTAGATATGTACTGATTAAAACAAATTTTTTTTGACAAAATGGTGAAATTTTAATAACGAAATCAGCTTATATTATTTACAGTAAAAGTGAGGCCCTAGTTATAATGAATAACTTGCTAACATGTTATGAAATTTGTTACACATTCATTAAAACTGGGCTCTTATAAAATTATGTTTCAATTTCATTTTAGTTTCACGAAAGTTCATCACATATTTTTCATTTTTGTTTCATGAGCAAAAAAGTTTTACTCACACAACCCTAGTTACAACTATTATAATTCTTAACTCAGCAGTGATAGTGAGATGTTGGCCTGTAGTTTAACAGTATTGCTGAACTTTAAACACTTGTTTTGTATATGAGAAAAAAGTAGAGAAAATGTGTATTGCACAAAGTATGACAATTTTGGAAATAAAATGGTTTGGGTTTGGTGAAAAATGATGCTGATTCTTATGAAGTGGTGTATTGTTTTTGTAGGTTTTATAAAGAAATACTCCGGATCACTTGAATAAACTATTTATTAGTTTTAAGAAAGAACAATATAATTTCAACAAGGCACATACCACCATGACACAACGGTAGCTTGATAGCTAATAATTTGTTTACAGTATTGCCATTTTAAGAATATAAAAACTTTTAATATTGCATTGTATATTATATTACAACAGTTTTCAAACAAAATCTAGGTAGTCAATAATAGTTAGGGTACATCAGCTATTAATAGCCATGTTTTGGTAGGGATGCTGAAGTCCTGTGAAGAAATCCATTAACTTATTTGTTACAGGTTTGTTGGTGTAGTCAAAAATGTCTCGTAAAATGAGTTATGAGGACCAAGTTATGGGCTGTTCATGGTGAAGTGAGCACTTTTGAAACCAACCTTTGAAAAAAAAATCACTGCGCTTTACTGTATATAATTCAACGTTAACACTGGTGGCCTCACTCTCTGTAAAATTGGCAGCAATGAGGAAAAGTAGTTCTGAGTATTAACATCTTATTGAAAGAATATGTGAATTAGTGGTAAAGTAAATGTGTTTCTTTGTGTTTTATAAATATAATATATGTAGCTGCTAGGTTCCTAGTGATTTTGAGAATTACTGTGGCTGCTGTTTTTTGCTATATAAGTTTCCACCAAAAAATGGCATTTGCTGCCAACTTCAAATTGAACTCTCACTCATTCACTCGCTAGTAAATACAAGTTTTATACACACAAAACTATTGAAACTTCTCCTTTATGAAAGTTACCTTACATCATACAGTTTCTCGGTTAATTGTTACATTTTATAATGTTTTGTCTTTGTATTTCGAATTACGTTCTGACCATGGCAGCAAACAACTAACCTCGTATGTCACTAATTTTGTAATTAAAAACTACAAGAAACTTTTAAAATGTGCCATAGTTAACATGGAATATTCTCAAGTTTAATTACAACATGAATTTATTTTTCAGAATGTTTTTTTGGTTGTTTATTGTATTTAAACTGATAAGAGGAAGTGTGTGTGTACCGAAATTAGATAATGATTGATGTCACTTTGAAAGCATTTCACTCATACATTTACCAACTTGACGTATACGAAACTAACGACGTGCCATTTACAAAATCCTGTATGTATCAGCTGATGCGTGAATGAATGAAAATTAGTGTAACATTGGCTATTCTGACTGCCCTGTGGACGCACATCAGACGAGGAGAACATATGCAGTCAAGAAGAGTTCCTAAACTAATTATTGAAATATATATTATTTTATGTGGTCACAAAACAGCTGTAATTAGTGTTTCAAACTAAACTTCATGCTAAAATAATAATGTGTAAGTGCTCAAAATGAAATGTAAGTTAAAATGGTCCGTGTTCAGATGAAATACAACTGCAAATGTTGTCGGTTAATTTTAGGTAGTTCCCTGCTCGCCATGCCATCTGTACATGCTTGATATTCATTTGAGTAGGCTACAAAACATTTGCAGGTTATTTTTCAAATAATTTAATTAAATATATTTCAAACTCGTGTCATTTTGAACCAGTAATAGGAGAAAAGTTAACTTTTATAAACACGGGATCAAGAGGCCAACGTGCTGCTACCTGTTGGCGAGCACACGTGCTCACCACACACTTCCTGCCACACCATCTGTTAGTGCGCTCCCCAGACACTACCAGCCACAAAAAAATCACTTTGTTTGTGTAAAATAACAAATATGCGAACTGATACCAAGAGTTGTATTTTTCCATGAGCTCTGTATAATGTTTAAAGTGACATATTTTCATGTGCAGCGATTCTGCGTACTATATAGTAATTTCTATTCCTCCTATAATCGTTACACCTGCGTCCCTGGCACACCATGTTCTCTGGCAAGGCTTCCCTTCCCTCTAACCCATCTCCTTGTTTTTAACATGTTTTGTTACTGTATTGTATTAATGAAATTAAGAAAGTGAAATGCACATGGGTAGTTTTTAAGCAATTTGTCCATAATTCCATGCCACATATTTCAAATTCGAGCTGTTGTGTATCAGTAAAATCAGAAGTGCCGTTGGCTAAAGTTTTGTTGGTAACTGTCTGTCAAGTTCCCCAAATTCCTTGTATTTATTTTTCAGACTTGACATATTTGCTGTAACGTCAAAACTGCTACTGCATGATAAGAACTAAAATTACAGTTTCATAAATGTTAACCTAAATTTGCCATCTGTAATAAATTAAAACAATGCTGACAAATAAGATTTTATATGTTTGTTATTATAATCTAACAATTTTTAAGACAGCTGTTAATCTATTAATACCCTAGAATTTGTTCAGCAGTACAATAGCAGGTGGATTATCTGACAGCGTGTGGAAAAAATATATACAGCCACCTCTTGACCCACCAGCTGATGGTGTAAGGATACATAAACAAAAAGTAAACATTGGCGCAACTTTCGCCGAACTGTTAGACTCTTGCCAAGTTATATGAGACAGAGAGTATTTATTGGATAAATAGTAAGGCTATAATTTTCTAAGCATTAAAATGTATACGTATTGTGCTTGTAAACTAAAGTACACAACAGTGTTTATATTTACAAGATACAAATTGGCTGAAAATAAAAACTAAGCAATTCTTCCAAAAGTGCTCACTTGCGTTTAACAGATATCCTCTTTTATCCGGCCATGTCCCCTTTTTGCCACCTCGTAAACTGTCCGGCCGGGTTCTATAAAAAAAGTCAAATGTTGTCTTTTTCAATAAAAGGCA
This sequence comes from Clitarchus hookeri, assembly GCA_002778355.1. NCBI lineage: Eukaryota > Metazoa > Arthropoda > Insecta > Phasmatodea > Phasmatidae > Clitarchus > Clitarchus hookeri. The sequence goes on along the minus strand of NQII01023650.1, from coordinate 7,024 downwards.
ACCAAATTTGTAATTTTTTTGTTTCTTATTTTGTCTCGCCAAATATTTAGGAAATGTGCCAACGAGCTACCTGTTGAAGTGCAATATCTTTGAAGACAATTACGTGATTATTTTGTCTTTATTTCGCTCGCACAAAAGCAAACAATTTTTTTCAGCTGGGATGTGCAGATGAGAAATGAAATTATTGATTGTATCAAAGTCAAGAGAAAGTTTTCTTCTTTTGTTTTAGTTTGAATCTTGGAGTTATACATTTANAAATTATTGATTGTATCAAAGTCAAGAGAAAGTTTTCTTCTTTTGTTTTAGTTTGAATCTTGGAGTTATACATTTATAGTGCCAAAAAGAAAATGTATTTTTAGTGAAGAGAGTCCTCTTTTTTTTTTATGCCTGTTATTTGCATTTGTCCTCTTTGTGGGTGCCACTGATCTGGTAACCCCATGCTCGCTGTACCATGAATAGCCTATAGTTGAACTCAGTATAAACTTGTGGTGTAATAATAAATTATGCACTTGTCAGTCATAAGATAACAATGATGCTAATATACATACATTTTTGTTGCATTTTTTAAATAAAACACTTAGAGGTCACAATAGCTATGACTTCAAATTAATTTGCTTTCCATTTCTTTGTGGCATAATTCTAACTGCTAACCCAGAAGCTGCACAATTGTGTAAATTTTAAGTAAAACCAGTGTATTAATTGTATTTAGGCATATGAATGATAAGGTTATTTTTTCTGACTTCTACAATATGAATAATTTTTTTTTTACAGGCATTTGGAGCAGTTGGTTGCTGTTTAGCATCTAACATAGAGCCAGAAAAACTGTGCAGTATTGTTACATTTGATGAAGAAAATAGAAACGAGATACAAGTGTCTGGTGATAGTTTTGCTAGTGATCAAAAGAGAACTCTAGAGAGTAGTGAAGAGCAAGAGAGGTTGAATGAGGAGAGTTCTGTAGAAGTGGTGACATTGGATGACCAACAAGATGGAGAAAATGAGAAATCTAAGAAAACTAAGAAGAAAGAAAAGCATAAATACAAAACAGCAGATGAGAGCAGCAAGAAAGATGAAAAAAAAGGAAAAAGAAAGCGAAAGCATACAGATGATTCTGATAAAATTGAAGATAAAGAGGAGGAACCTTCAGATAAAGATGGAAACAAAGGCAAAAAGAAGCAAAAACATGTGGTAGATATTATAAACATTGAAGAGGAGGATGACACAAGTAAAGATAAAAATGAGAAGCAAAAGCATATAGAAGTTACTATTACAAGTGATGATGAAGAGGAAGTACTTTCAGGTAAAGATGAAAAGAAAAGGAAAAGGAAGCGAAAACATGCAGAAGCTGCTACTAAAAGTGATGATGAAGAAGATGACAGTTCAGGGAAGAGTAAAAAGGAGAAACAAATTGAAGTGGTGGATCTGGAGAAGAATACACCCGATGTGGAGAAATTAAATAAACGAAAGCGACAAGTAGAAGTGGTGACTGTAGAAGAGAATGATGGTAAGTAGGCCATTTTGTACTTCCATTACTTTTTACTAGCATTTTTTTCATAAAGAGTAACACACAACTTGGGGAAAGTTTTGGTATTTTTAGTTGTTTCATAGTTTATTTTCAATATATTCTCTTTTATGAAAGAGGTTTTTCTGTCAACAATAATAAAGTTAAATTTAAAATAATAAAATAATTTAATATCAAACATTTTATTGAGCTTTGTAGCGAGAGAGAGAGAGAGAGAGAGAGAGAGAGAGAGAGTACGTGTGTTTTTTTTATGATTTTTATTATTATTATTATGCAAGTTACCATATACAAACCAGCAGCAGCTTACAATTTGTATGTTCGAGTTGAAAAATTTTGGAATGTTTCTAGCCACTTTTAAAGATTGGGAGGCAAGAGTATACTGTACATCTTTGGCAATGCTTATATCACTTCATTTTTCTTAAAAGTTTGAACTAAGCGATATAAGTAAATTACTTTTCACTTTCTCAACTTTTGCTGCCATGGCATAACCTCACCATCGCTCATATGTTTCTTCTTCCTACCAGTTTATTGCACTTTTGCTATAACCCTTTCAGACCCACTTATAATTTACAGTTCCAGGTTTTTGCAAACAAAAGATTTTATGATGCTTGCTTGCCGTACTTAAGTCGACGTAACACTGTAACACTTGTTTCGTTTTCACAGCCTATGAGCTGTAGGCGATATGTTCGGCTGCAGTAATAAGAATCAATCATGGCCTAGGTCCTAGACCAGTAAGACTGTTTGCGAATCATTTACTTACAGGTAAGATCATTGGTCATTGAACTTCGTAGTGTGCGGTGTAGACCAAAATTTACCTACACGTGCGTGATGTGCACAATTTTGTATACTGTGTCTGAATGGGTTAACCTGAGCTCTGGTTAGTCATGGCAACTTGTGTATTCAGTAAAATATGTTTGTTTTTAGAAAGGCGACCTAACTAGGTTTCACATAACTTATGCCAACTGTAAGATACCCAATTAATACTATTTTACTTTCCAAAAAATATTTAAAAGTTTTATCTCGCGTCGAGATATATTGCAAACTTGAGCTTTAATTTCTTCAAGTGAAATCAAAACCTTTCTTTTTAATATTTTAGAAAAAAGTATTCCCCCTATTAAAATAAAACACAAATTAATATCAATAAAAATACTACATGAAGCATCACTGCTGTTATAGTATGTCTCATCTAAAGTTTCTACTTTTTGACCCAGTCTGTGTTAACATGTGATAAATGATACTATCAATGTCCCATATACAGAATCCTATATCAGCTGATGAATGAACAATTGAAATCTGATTTCATGTTGACTTTTCTAATAGCCTGGTTTTTGCACAAAGGACACCAGTTCTTTGACAAAATTTATATATTTCGTGTCATCAAAAAACAGCTGTTATTAGTGTAACAAACTAAACTTCATGCAGAAATAGTAATTTGTAGGTGTTTCAAATGAAATGCTACTTTAACCGTACATGATTATTTTGATTTGTTTCTCCCTTCTCCATATGTTCTTGCTAGTACATTGCTATGTGCATGCTTCATATGAATTTGATGAAGCCGCAGATATGTTGCAGGATATTTTTCAAATGTTTCTAAATTAGTGTGAGCCAAAATAGTTTGAACCTGAGTATTTTCAAGTTAGTGTGAGGTGAAAAATTGGCTTTTAAAACGACTGATATTGATAAATAATACTTCTGGAGTAGTGCAGCTGACTGCTGTGATCTGTCCGCCTGCTCACTCCAACATGCTTCCTAAGCCACGTCATTCCACAAAATGACTCATTTTGCGTGTGTAAAATACCAATATACAAACAAATACACAGAGATTTAATATTCTGCGAACTCTAAAGTAACTGTGTGTGAGCAGCTTGGAAACGTGTTTTGACAATCAGGTGGAAATCACATGGTGGAAGGATACATACTGTAGAAACTCGTCTTTACATTCTCAGTATTTACGTTTCCCTGTTTTTTCACTGTTTTTCCAGATCCTGTTTATTCCCCAATAAATTTAATGTATTGCTTTCCCGCTAATTTGGTTGTTCCCACTTTTTACGTCGCGTACAAAACATAAACAACATCAATATCATTGCCAATGACAGAGATACTAATGAGTTTGGGAAACTTCACGCTACCGCAACTTGGAATAGTTTGTGCCGTGATCAGGACCGCGAATAGAGCACAATGAACGCTGAGAAAGCAAGATGGCGGCAATAGTTGACTCGCTGCTAGTGGTATTGAACTGCGCACCATGTTAGTATGTTTTCGTAATATTTCACGTGTAAGCAAAGCGGCGTTGGAAATTGCGTTTAGTAGAGTTTTAGTTTTTCGTAATATTATTTCAAGTTTATTTTGCATGATGGTGAAAAAATGATGGCAAACATTTTCAGTTAAATAAATATAAAAAAAATTCCAAAGCCTGATGAGTTTGCGGGAACCTGCATTGATCTAGCATAAGTACTATAAATTCCCATAGTTATATTCTGTCTCATGTCACTTGGCAAGATTTTGACAGTTCAGCGAAAGCAGCACCTAATGTTTACTTTTTGTTTATGTATCCTTTTGCCATCAGCTGGTGCATCAAATGGAGGCTGTATAGTCTACCAACACGCTGTCAGCTAATCCACTTGCCATTGTACTGTAATACTAAACAAATGTTAAGGCATTTATAGACTGACATATGTCTAAAAAAAAATTTTAGGTTATAAAAATAAAAATGTAAAACCTTGCAAAAAATTTAATATTTCCTCACTCTTTTTTAATTTATTCGAGAGCGAATTTGGGTTAACATTTGCAAGATGGTAATTATAGTTTTTATCACTCTTTGGACATTACAGCCGATTGATATGTTAAAATTTGGGGAACTTGCTTGACAATACATTTTCATTCGCCAACGACTATTGCACAGCAGTAATTGTGCTATTACTGATACTAAACAGTTCGAGTTGTAAATATGTGGCATGGAATAACGTGAGAATTGCTTAAAAACTACCCACACGCGTCCCTCTTTCTTCGTTTTATTAATATGGTAAAGTAACAACAAGAAAATGGGTTTGTGGGAGAACAACATGGTGTGTAATGGACGACGGACGTAGACGTAACGATTACAGGCCCATTAGAAATTACTAGTAATCTAAATCGCTGTACACAGAATTATATGTTACTTTGAAAATTATACAGAGCTCGCGGAAAAATAAAACCATTGGCATCTGCTCATAAATTTGTTATTTTACACAAGAAAACTATTTTCTTCTGGCTGGTAGTGCTTCGGGAGACAGCTGACAGATGGCGCACCATGCCATGGTAGGACGTGTTGTGGGCCGAGTGCGTTACTCAACAAGTAGCAACACGTTGGCCTGCCTCTTGATCTCATCTTTTTAAAAGTTGACTTTCCTCCAATTACGGGCATGAAACTACACGAGTTTGAAATATATTTTGTCAAATTATCTTAAAAAATAATTTAAAAATACCTTGCAATATTTCTGTAGGCTTTTGGGATTAATATCAAGCATGTATGGAAGGTTTGGATGGAGAGTGGGTATACGACGTGAAAAGAGCGTTTGAAGTCGTGTTTCATTTGAATACAGATTGTTTTAATTTGCATTTCATTTTGAACGCCTATACATTACTACTTTAGCTCAAAGTTTAGTTTGTAACACTAACAACCGCTGTTTTGTGACCATGTAAAATAAAATGTACTAATTAATCTGGGAACTCTTTCTTATCCGCAAATTTTCTGCTTGTCTGATGTGCGTCGGCAGTGCACTCAGAAAAGCCAACGTAATATTAATTTTTGTTCGTTCGTGCATCAGCTGATACAGGATTTTGTAAATGACACGTTGTTTGTTTCGTATACGTCAATTTGCCACTCACTGACTGTCATGATCTTGCCAAATTATATGAGAGAGAGAGAGAGTGTGTGTGTATATATACACTTAAACATGACAACTTTGTTGCAAAATATGCTGCACAGTGTGGTCAGAGAGCAAAAAAATTTAAATACGGGAAATAAAAAAAGTAAAAACACTAAAGAATGGAAATTAAAAGAACTGGATGAGGTCGCCCTGAGTGGTTATTTTGGGGCCAATGTTGTGAATCCACCATCGGCAGAACAAATCTGTATTTATAAATGTGTACAACTCCTTCATGATTGGAGATTAGACAGTGAAGGTTTTACTTCCTGGAGTAGTTGAGTATAATTGTTTAAGTTGCTTGTAGCGATTTGCAATAGTCTTTTTGTAAATATTTTTAGGGTAAGTCTTAAACGTTAAGTCATAATTATTGATTGATAGTAAGGACATTTCTGTAACATCTATATTACTTATAAAAATTTTTATTAAATTTTACAGTAAGGAAGTGTGTATTAAAGAAGAGAACAAAGAATAACAGAGACAAGGTAATTTGGATTGATTTTAAAAGCTTCTCCTCAATTTCCACTTTCCATGTTTACACTTTTTTACTTTGTCACCTTGCAAAGCGTAAAAAAGGGGACTTACTGTAGTATGATTGTTTACTGGGCACCACTTCCTTACGATTATGTCAAAAAGTGGAAAATTCACATGAGAGAGACTATAGTTATGTTTGATTTTTTAACATGTCTTATAATATGCTTAAATTTGACCATATCATTCTCTGCTTTTAGTGAGATAGACTATAACAAGATAATGCCTGGACCATTAACTGCTAGATTAAAGCACCAGATTTGGCACTGTTTTTCTACACTTACTATACAATGATTTTAGATTTAGATACCCAATAGAAGTATCCGCCATCTTTAAATACGATGCCATATTTAATCCATTACGTTCTTAATATGGAAGTGTATTTTCTTAACAACTGATATCAATTATTTTTTTAAAGCTCAGGACCTAATCTAAAATATTGCATAAAAATATAAAATCATTATTTATTTTCACAAATATAAAATATCACTTTTTCCCTCAAAAATGTTAGAGAATCATGGAATTTTACAAAGAAACAGACAGAGATATAAAAATTGTGTTTCTATTTATTTTTTATGATTGTGTAAAGAGTTTTTGATTTTTCTATGCTAATATTTTTTGTTTCCCGACAAACTGTGATGATACCGATAATGTGTCAGAACCAGGGGCGCAACAACTGAAATGTTCACGGGGGAGGCAAACTGTAATTTCACTGTCATCCTTTCCTTCGTTAAGGACTGACACACCAATGTGAAACTCGTTCTCATTTAGAATTTTTCCATTCAATAACAACGCTTTTATGCACTGTCAGCTTTCAGTAACAGTTTTTTAGGATATTATATTCATGAAAATTTTTTATTTATTAACAAATAAATCATATGTCAAGTGTAACAAAATTATATTATGTATAAATATCAGTCTACTTGTATGATGAAATGCTTCTTTTGCCTATCATTAACACAGCTATCAGCTGTTAGTGGTCCAAGATGTTCATCATTGAAGAATAAATGCCAACCAGTTAGATGACACATTTCTTTAAACGGTACACACTGTTTACAAAATGTTTAGT
>NQII01023649.1:11639-26609 GCA_002778355.1 Clitarchus hookeri | reverse complement strand
ATCATTGTTTTCTAAATGAGCACTCGTAACTTTGAGCAGTCATCTATACTGGCGTAACGACTCACGAGAATATTCGGCAGGATTGCGTTTAAAAATTAATTCGTATAGTCCCGGCGCAGCTTGCAGAACTACGTCACTGACTTGTATTATATCGTTGGGTAAGAAAACATTTGTTTCTTTCCCATCGACTACTTTTTATTTCGTATGTACACTACATACGTTTCATGATTAAACCAAGTTGTATTCGAAAACAAATAATTGCGAATGTTTGCACTTCGAGTATTTTGACTTCTCCTACTTACATTTCCAATCAAATAATGGCAAATCATCTTCATCTTGTTCATTTTCCAACTATTTTACGCTTTCTCTTGGTCCTGGATTCGATGACTGGTGCTTTCTCCATTTCAATAGAGGGAACTGTTTGTTGTAAATTATACAGTCCTGAGGTAATGGGCTTAAACGCTACCTCTGACGCAGTGTCTCGTTCCAGACGGGCCCGCTTAGCAGCTAGATATTTCGCGCGAACATTTTCTACGCGCTGTAATTCATTCATAGCATCCGCCATCGTCCTGTGCAGTTAAACTGCAAGTACGCTGTTTATATGTACTATTGCAGCTATGTGATTAACTTAGATTCGAGACCTCACACAGCGCAATCGTCTGTAGCTTTACGCCACTACTCGTCCAGCTTATTACGAATAAGCTCCAAATGCTTGTATATTGCATTACGTACATGTACGTAGTGCTTCCACGATGCAGCGTTATAAGTCATGTCTGCCAGAACAGCGATTAATATGGCCGTAACTGCGGCCTCCAGTTGTACGAGTTTCGCGTCCAGTAATTTTTCAATTTCGTCAATAATTACACGTGCATTATTTTTACTGCCGTGGCCGAATTTTGCCACTCGGTAGTTGTTATTCATGACGTAACGATCCACACTGAAACTATAATGTGAGCAGACTACGCTTAAATGCATGCATGTCCCTGCTTAAATATTATTCTTGGGCGGTGGTAAATAAGGTTTCGGTACCGCATGTTTATGCACAGCAGGTCGCGTGTTCGAGGCCGGTTGTGCAGGCACGGGTCGCGGGTTCGAGGCTAGCCGGTAGATTTTTTTTAACAGCATCTTCTAATTTAGCGAGAGATGATATTAATGCGCTTTTAACAGAGTTTTGTTTGGCCTGTTCGGGTGGTAAATCACCATTATCTCTGCAAGCATAATAATTCAGTCCATCAATGGCACGTAAAATTAGCACTAAGCGCGGATATTTGGGCTGCTGTTGTAAAGATTTGGAATACAGGTATACATTCGAGAACAAAAGACTATTACGTTCTTCCAGTAAACTTAGCAACCGGATGGACCGCAAATCAACCCTCTCACTGTATTAGGCAACAGGACGCCATGTCGCGATTTTCGAGTTATGGCTTCGTCCTCGGGCGTAATGTTGACGGGGAGGCTAACATCTTGTCTAACGATATCCATGAGACTGATACAAAGTACTTCAGAATACTGGTATTTATATATTTTTTCGGTGGTATGCTGCAATGTTAGCTTAGGCAAAATTACCAACGTGGAGGAGTTGTTGTGTATAAGTAGCTACGTGGAAGGTAATTTACATCAGTTTGGTGTGATGGCTCGTTGAGGTAACATCAAGAGAGGACGTGGATTGATAAACAATATCACAAATAATCTGCCTTTTGAAGTTCATCTGCCTGGTTATAATTTCTGTGGGCCGGGCACAAGATAAGCTAAACGCTTGGCGCGTAACGACAAGGGAATAAAAGAATTACACTCGGCTTGTAGAAGCACGATATAACATACGCAATTAGTGATACATTGGAAGAATGGCACGCAGCAGACGCAATTCTCGCGGATAAAGTCAAGAATATTGCCAAATCGAGACTATCAAAGTTCGGCGAACTGTTGGCTGCTTTGGGCGTTTCAAAAATAATGAAATTTTAAATAAAACACGTTATGGGTATGCAGCTTGGCAGGAATAAAAATATAGGAAGACCCGGAGAAAGGCATGTAAAGGGGTAAAGCGAGGAGGTAAAATTTCCCAAATTTTACCCATGCTAGCAGCTTTGGGCGGGGTAATCGGTGGAGTTAGTGGTTATGCCCGGGGATATAACCCGTCAAAAAAACGAACATACGCAATTAACATAGGCAATTAGACACAATCAGACAATGGAAGGGCTCGCTAGCGGTAAATAAAAGGGACAAGGACTATATTTAAGACCATATCATGTAGGCGGAGGCAGAAGAAAAAGAAAGAACCACCGAAAGGTAAAAAAGAGACGATCTTAGTCTTTGCCTAAATGCCCTCTTATTAACGTAGACATAATAAAGTTTACTCTCAAATTAAAAATACAAAATTTTCGCGGGGTATTCATGAGCGATAGATTACCGCGTAGTCCTAAGCTCTCAGTGTGTGCCGTCGTAAATTTGGATACTAGTAAAGGACCGGGAACTCATTGGATAGCTTACAAAAAACCTGGAAACACTGTCGAGTATTTTGACAGCTTTGACAATCTGCAGGATACTCCAGAACTGAGAAAGTATTTGGGCAGTGTGAAAATGAGTTATAACTACCAAACTGAGCAACTTACGAGTCAGTCGAATTGCGGGCACTTGTGTCTACGGTTCCTTTCGCAGCAATCATTTAATAAAAGGTAGTGCACTTACAGAGAATCAGTCATGTCTATAACTTTGATTCTGTCTGGCAGGACTTCGGAACTTTGTTCCGTACATTTTCTACCCTTGAAGCTAGACGGTGTATGGTCTATCGCCCTGACAGACTTTCAGACGTATTTTTCTGTTCCCAACATAGATCTTACAAATGGTACTTTCAGGTATGTGAACCTCGATGGCACGACTGGCGTAATTTGTTTACCTACAGGCAGCTACGGACTGGACGATATTTCTACATGTTTGAGGAAGGCTTTGCAGCCAGTCAGCATTGTTTTTCTGCTTGGTGGCAACCCCAATACTCTGAAAAGCGAAATATTCTGTTCTGCAAATATTGATTTTACAAAAAACGATTCTCTAGCCCGCATGCTTGGATTTGAAAATAATTTTACGAAGCGAATAAATTACACGAGTCTACGCTTCCTGTAAACATCCTGCATATAAATGTAATAAGAATTACATGCAAACTAATTGGTGACTCATATCTTAATGGGAAAAAGAGTCAGGCACTTCAAGAATTCTCGGCCTTGGTTCCACCCGGTTTTAAGATCGTCGAGGTTCCTAAAACGCTAATTTACATCTAAATTTGCTGCGAACCTACACCGAAGAATGTGATGGTAATTTTCATACTTTATACGCTCACGAACCAGTTTTCTGTGAACCCAGCCAACAGATAGTAGACTGTAAGTGTTATGGACATTTGCAAAAAATCAATACGTGTGTGCCGCCTCCAACCATCGAGGATGTGAAACCATCTGCACGAAGCAAACGTAAGAACGACGGCACAGAACCTGCATGCAAGCTCCAGAAAGATGAAAGCTGCCAAAATATTACCTTAGATGCCGTTGCTCGACGACGACGAAGCGCAGATGAACCCTAGCGAAGAAATACCAGCTGCCTCCACAAGTAGTAATAATTCACAAAATGCAAGAAACTAATTGTTTATACTTAAAATGGCTTTGAAAAAAAATCTTGAAGAGAATATTATACGAGACCATAAGTCTGCTGGCGTTGTTAACTGGAGATGGTAAAGAAGACTGACGAGTGACATTACAATTATAAACAAGGCAAGCGTGCGGACCGCGAAGCAGATCAGTTTGGAAGCGGCAGTTGGCACCATAGCATGGTTTCAACCTTCAAGCAGCTACTTAGAGGTTCAACTTGGTGACGGCACCATAACATTTACTTTCCACAATGGTGAACGTATGGCTACATACACGGAAGAATGCGATGGTACGTGGCACTATCTGCTAGCTCACGAGCCACAAATGTTTGAACACTGTCAAGAAATGGTGTCATATTTTACGTATGGGAAGTGTGCAGTTTTCTACATGAGAAAATAAACACCTTTTCCTTGCATTGATGAATAACTCGTGTCTTTCGCCAATAAACAACAGAATATCGGCGAGGAAGAAATGCCTGCTGCGCCTGCAGCACACAACGAAACTTCTGCGTGGAAACACAACTCCACAATCGAACTAGAAACCTGTAGCTGTAAGAAGAAAGGAAGATATTCCATGGAGGTTCCTGTCGGCGAATGTGAATAGACTCGCTCATATGATACGCCAAACACAGTCAGAGGGCCTATCCCACTTAGTACTGAGTCACCAGTTTTAATAACTTGTGTGAAAGACATTTTGAGGCGAGTATTCAGAGATGTGCTAGACTCACTGTAATTCTTTTTTTTGTGAAACTTGATTCAAACTGTTTCATCACCTCAGTTATATTTTGCTATGATTTTTCATTTTAATTGCTTGCCATAATAATTTTTAGTAGTGTTCTTTGCTTCTGTAATTGATTTAACTAAGGCTGCTAGTTGCATACATGTAGTAATATTTTGCAAGTCTAAAACAAAAAAGTATTGTTTTATTACCGAGTGAAAAATTTAAAACAAAATTAATGTTGTAAAAATTGTATAAAACAATTTAAGGTCATGATGTGCAAAAAACATAATAAAAACTTTATAAAAATGTATGTACGAGTATTTCCAGTTGATTCCCTAATCACATAAAATATTCATTTTACATAAAAAAAAAGTATTTTGTATGAAAATTAAAAAACTTTAACTTAAAAATACCAAAAAAAATGAACATGTATATTAAATATTTTTTCTCATTAAATATCAAAGGTTGAAAATAAAAGAAAGGAAAATATTTTCATACTTGACTGAGAGAAAATTTCGAAAAAACACTATAGAAGGTATCTGGGAAAACAGTACAGAGGCGTCGGCACTGAGGGGTTGGCGCTGAGGAGTATCAAGGAGGGGTCAGAACTGAGTGGTCAGCACTAAGGGGTCGGTACTGAGAGGTAGGTACCGCACAGTGCAACAAGTGTTTGAATCAACATATGCTTGAAGCCGATGCAAACTACTGACGATGTGAAATCGAGTATGTTGGTTACGACTACATGCAAACCTTCACCGATTGATCAACAATTACATGTAAAACAAAGTTGATAATGTGTCAAGACCTTCGGTAAAAGTTTTGACGCACGACGCCATGAAAAGAGTGAATGTACGAAGAAACCGACCTCCGGAATACTAATGTGTTGTATGTGCGGTGCGACATTTGGTAGAAGCGATTATTTAAAGAGGCACACTGATACGTGTAAAGGTAACACGCCTTCGCTTGACTCGAGACCGCATGCTTTGAACTTATTGTCGGACTGGCACTAGTCAGTTGGAAGAATGACGGTAGGGCTTATTTGTCGGTTGTCTGCTTTAAGCATGATCTTGAGTTCTAGCTGGGTAAAGAACTTGTCTGGAAGAAACTGTTGAGGATGTGACAGCATGGTAATGTGATTAAAGTACTGGATAAAATGCCTGGTAAAAAGGATGCATGAAAACAATGCTTAAATCTTGCTGATAAAGAGGAATAGCTAGACCCATGCTGCAACTGTGTAAAGAACTCCAGTTTTTGCATGAAGATGATGCAAGCCAATGATTGTATAAAGTAAACTGTGGAGCTTTCCTTTATGGTTGTGCCTTCTCCCACTACTGGAAAATTACATGGAAAACAGTGTTGCTAAGGTGGAAAGATCTTCAGAAAAAGTGGCCATGCTCGTTGATATGAAAAAAGCGAATGTTCAAAAGGGCCGAACTCGAAATCACTATCATGCACAATCTATGGAACAACATTTGGTAGAAGCTATAATTTAAAGAGACACACTATTATGTGTAACGGTAATGCACCTTTTCTTGACTCGAGACAGCATGCGCTAAAGTTATTGCCACAAGACAAGGATATGGCTAGCCTTCCTACTGAATCGTCCAGTAAACTAACTCTGATTCGAGCGCCCATAACATTAACCGAGCCTGCATCGTGTTTCAAAACAGTAGGCGGTGAAACTGAGCCAAGTGAAGGAAATGCGAGTGTTGCAGAAATTTACAACTTCTGACGATTTGTATGGCTCGCACTCTTAATAGTAAACGACAAACATGTACTGCTAACACGTAAAATGAAACACGAAGATGTAAAAAGAGAATAAAAATGTAGACTCCAAGACTGACGGTGGCACTGTGAAAAATAAACGGAAATGGAAATATTCTACCGATTATGAAGCGGAGACATCTGCAAAACAACAGGGTAAAAGCATTGCTGAAAATAATGGCTATTTAAATTAGGGCAGAAGATACATGGATTCGAACCCAGTACTCTGACCCAGAGGTATCTCACAACCTACTCATCACAGAAGAACATATATGTAGACATGTATCGTGAACCTTCTGCGATGAGTGGTGTAAAATCTAACTACTTATTTTCTGAAGACCCCAATGACTTGGTTGATAGACTGCGGATGTTGATTCCATTGCAAAGAATAGGATATCTTTTCAGTGAAGAGATAAATTCGATTATTGATGAACTCAGAACTAGACGCTTTATTGAATGACATATTATGTATTCGTATGAATTTGTTAAGAATAGCAATAAATACAATAATTAGAAAAATAATTTTTTTTTAAATTCGTATTGCCTAAGAACCTACCTACTGCTATGTATTTTATAAATGCCTGGTATGCTTTAAGTACATAGAGTATGGTTTTATACAGAATATCTGTTGGAGATTTAGTTAATTGCAGTTGTTGCATGATGCATAGATATAACACAGAAGTTTAAATTGCGTATCATGTATTTTTTAATGTGAAATGATTGGACTCAAGGGAATAAAACCTATGACACCTTATTCTCAAGGACGGTGCACTGTCTCTAGCGCCGTCAGGGTACATGAGTTATTTCCTATAAAATTTCAATAGCATATGTAAAAAGTAAGTATGTTTATAATTTGCAAGTGACGAGTTGCTTCCTTGGTCAGTGATGTATACTATGCCCAGATATGCAGGATAGACATTGTGGTCTGCGCTTCCGTTGAGTTCACATCGATAGCTACGATATGCCCTCGCTCTCCATGTCTTCTCCTCTTCTCTTTATGTTTTGGGACTTCTAAAAGTAAAGTACATACGTAGTTGAAATGTATGTGTGTTGCGATGTTTCCTTACTCGACATTACAAATTTCGTACATTTAATTTTATTTTTACATTAATAAAATGTTGTGGCGAGCGATTCATGGCTAGTTCGTTTCATAATATGCTTACAATTCTAGCACTATAAATTGTACGTATTCGAATTAAGTATGTGTATGTAATATTAAAAATGAATTAAATTGTTACCTTGTACTATATAACTGCAGTATTCTCGTAAGGGAATTGCATGTGTCACTCGGCTGGTTTGCCACCCTGGAGCCTGATGCGTCTGACTCGGCTAGTTTTATGTACCAACTAGTGATGTAACGAATATTCACATGTTTTTTAATATTCGCATTCGCAAGAAATCATGCGAATATGTTGCGAATGTATTTGNGATGTAACGAATATTCACATGTTTTTTAATATTCGCATTCGCAAGAAATCATGCGAATATGTTGCGAATGTATTTGTCAATGAAAAATGAAAATATTTATGAAATAACTATGCAACTGCTAAGATTTATAATATTTTTATTTAGGTGTTTATATTTTAATAAAAAAGTTTTAATTGGGGAACAGTTTTGATGTTACTCATTATGTACATACAGACGCTTTTAATAATCTTTTATTCTTATTTATCCAAGCAAAAATCTAATTTAGGTAGGTATTTACTTAAACTTGCAAACTAAAATAACAATTGTATGTTNCTTATTTATCCAAGCAAAAATCTAATTTAGGTAGGTATTTACTTAAACTTGCAAACTAAAATAACAATTGTATGTTAACCAAAATAAATTTCGAACTTCTTAAATACAAAACAATGGAGCTAAATATGTTAACACATTTTTAATTAAACTAATCAACTTTAAATGAGATCTTTTGTGAGAACACAAATGCAACTTGATAGGTATCTAAATAATATTAAATCTACGAGCGTACCTAATCTACTTGTAATAATATGTATTTATATTGTACATTAAATCTACTACTTATAAATAAANAATCTACGAGCGTACCTAATCTACTTGTAATAATATGTATTTATATTGTACATTAAATCTACTACTTATAAATAAAGTTTACGATATATTTTTTTGAGAAAGAAAACGAAAACATTTCTTTTTTTAATTAAAATAAAAAATAAACTTCTTTAAAATATGTTCATTTTAACTTTGGTTCTAGTTACATTATTTTTAACACAACCATTTAACATTTATTCTTGAATTCAAAATAAAGAATACCATACTTCTTATTATTCACCTTCCACCATGTAGGTGGGTCTACATCATTTTCCACATGTTTATCTATTAAATATTCATTGGTGGTTTTTTTAATGAAAACTTCTATAGTGGTTGGACTTTCATTTTCTCCTTCTTCTTCACTTTCACTGGAATCCATCAGCAATTTCATGGCGTCTCTTAAAGATATAGATTTCTCTGATAGACAGGCACTGGTTCAAGAGGTTTCAATCCCATGATTAGTCATTCTGGCACGCTTAGGATTTGAACAAGAAGATAGGCTTGATTCATAGTTCCCAATTGATTCTAAAATAGTTTTCAACAACTTGATCTTTGGGTGAAGAATTTTTGAAAAATTTCACTTTGTATCTCGGGTCAATGAAAGTAGCCGTAGCAAACAATACGTCATTTTCCAAATGAGAAAATCTGCGTCTTAGTTCTTGTTTTAGAACGAGAATCGTGCTCCCAATGCATTCGTCAGTCACATCAAATCCATCAATTACCTTTTCCAAGGTGGCCAATAATGGAATTACTGAAGATATGGAAATATTGGCTGCACTTAGTTATTTTGTAATTTATTCAAGAGGTCTGAGCAAAGTGATTAGTTTTTCCACATTTATCCACTCTTGGGAAGTTAGCTGTGAAATTTTGTTATTTGTGGAAGCGTAAAGACACAACGAATCTTTGTTTTTCAAAATGCGCTCTAACATATAAAAGATACTATTCCATCTTGTAACACACTCTTGTATAATCTTAAGCTTTGGTTGATTGAGTATTTCTTGTAGAGCTGCAAGTTCATCTTGAGCAATATTTGAGTGGTAAAAATGTGTTGCCATCTTTTTACATTTTGTAATCACTGCATGAACGGAATATTGTGCCTTAAGCCCTTCCTTGAGAACCAGTTTAATTTGGTGTGATGAACAATAAATGTCTTTAATGACTAACAAGGAAATACCTTTTTTCATGTTAGTACCACCATCCCTAGCAATGTATTGCACTTTTTCTTAAGGTATTTATCATAATGACAACAAGGTTTCAAGTTGTATAGCTATATTTTCACCAGTATGTCGGCCATCGTTAAATACCTCTGCTTTTAACACAATAATTTTTCTTTCAAATTCTTTTTTTATGCCGTGACATGTAAAACTCAGCAACGATACTCCTGAACAATAATCAGATCAGATACCCGTTTTACTCGCCATTTTTTTCAAATTATTTGATTAATTCCAGAACTTTATCTTTTACTTTGGCGTAGAAATTCCGGCATATAAACGAAGTAAAATGTTGTCGAGTTTTTAAATTATACGACGGACATAGGTGGTTCATTAATCTGACAAATCCAACGCATTCCACAAAACTAAAGTGTAAGTCCTCCAAAGGAATCATTTCGCTTATTAAATTGTCAGTTTTCATAGACTTGACGTTATTATTATCCCACTTTTTAGTTTTTTCGACGCAANCATTTCGCTTATTAAATTGTCAGTTTTCATAGACTTGACGTTATTATTATCCCACTTTTTAGTTTTTTCGACGCAATCAGTCAAAGACGTTTGTTTTAGGTCGGTTTTGGTACATTGTCGCGAAGAGGATGCCAAAGCATTTGTTGTAGAAGCATTCCGCTTTTCATTTTCCCGTTTTTTACATTCATTATACTCATTTTTATGCATATCTTCCAGGTGATTTCTCATAGCACTAGTTGATCTTCCTTTGCGCGAGTATTGTTTATTACATATTTTGCAATTCACATTTTCAGCATCACATATTGTAAAATAAGTCCAAACTTCGCTAACATACGACTTACTAATGTTGAAATATCATTAATCACTTCATAACAATTTAACAATAGTTTATATAGAAAGTCAACAAATAAATGTAAGTAACCTTAAAAAAAATCTTTACGAAAAAACTATTAGCAGCTAACTTCATTCAATGAGCGAGCAATCACGGTTTGTTTACTTCGTACAGTATAGGCTACTTTCGGTTTAAACATGGCCGGTCCTAAACGCACGATCAAAATGTGAGTTCGTGGGANTTACCATATGATTAAGAAGGTGTTACCATATCATTAAGAAGGTGATTAACAAACGTCACACATACCCTGTGGTGAAGATATAGTTGAGAAAGCTTCTTGTAGTAATTCACTATCACATCAGAGACACTATCACATCAGTAGTGTCGTAAGTCAATGATTTGACTTACGACACTATTTTCTATTTATTTTTGTTGCTATTTGCTTATATGAAACAGTTCTATACATAAATACAAGAGGATGCAAAACAGGACAAATTTTCTCTACAACAGGAAAGTTTGACCAACAGATGTAATATAAAAATCGAAGCTGTGCTTGTATACTAAAACTCCAGATTGGTAACCTGAATTTTGAAACTGAAAAGGAATAATAAAATGAGGATGCAACAACAACCTACTGAGTCCCAACCACGCATGGCCGTGCAGCATGCTAGGCAGTGATTCTTTTTATGGCATCGCATAACGATAGGGTATAGAGTCATTTCATAGCACTGCATCACTTCGTAGTGGTGAGTTATCATATAGCATTGCATCGTGAATCATATCATATAACTCCATCGCATCGTGGTGGTGAGTCGTTTCACAGCACTGCATCACATCATGGTGGTGAGTCATATTATAGCATCGAATCATCTCATGATGGCAAGTCATATTATAGCATTGCATCAAATCATGTCGGTGAGTCATCTCACAGCATTACATCACCTCGTAATGACGAGTCATCTCTTACCATTGCATCACCTCATGGTAGTCAGTTTTCTCATAGCAATGTCTTACCTTGTGGCAATGAGTCATCTCATAACACTGTATATAACCTGGTAGTGGTGAGTCATCTCATCTCATATCATTGCATCACCAATGCTGTGAGTAATTTCATGCTAGAAATGTATACATTTTCAGAACTTTCACAAATAACTGACTTGAGATCTAATTATGTTAAATTATTATGTTCTTACAAACATATTACATATTGGTATCATTATAGCGATATGTGTTCTTACCTTAGGAAATTTTAATACTACTTTTCATGCATTTTATGTTTAGAATGGAATGCCATATTTTCCTTATCAATGTTATATAAATGTTAATTTACTTTCATACAATATTTTTGTTTCACATATAGGTGCTGTCATCACATATTTGGCACTGGAATAGTGCAAACTTTTGTATAATCTGAAGTCTTAAGTTGGGTTCGCAATCAAAATACATACGCACAGAGTATAGAAAATAACAGTAAAACATTACCTCGACAAGAATTATTGTGCGACATTGATTCACAATTGAATAAATATGTATTAATTTTGGCTAATAAAATTTTCAGACGAGTCTGGAATCAATTGGCAGTGATGGTCAATAATAGATTTGCATAATAGATCATCACATTGTGTTGAAAACTGACCGTGATTTAAAATATTTAACATTTTTGCTTTTCTTCAAAAACTTTGTTTTTGTGATTGTAAAGCTGAGAATAACTCTTAAAAAAAATTTCTAGTAACTGTCACCCGTTCTTTTTTCTAAATTAATATATTGTGGCATTTATTCGTTTATGCAGCATAACAGTTCTTCCATTTTAAATAAACAACTTCGTAGAACATTTTATACTCTGCTCTGATTGACTGTTGTTTCATTCACCTGCACAAGAAATGTAATATAACTATTTCCTTTGTATACTATGTTAGGAACTCTCGTGCCCACGACCTGTTATGCGTAGTTGTGAATCAATAAGTTTGAAAACATGGCAGTAAATTCTTGTGCACACGACCCCTGTTCTGTGCTTACTGTTATGCTTTCAACGGTGAACCAAGCTTGACTCTTCCTTCAGCACACTCCTGGAGCCTTATTCCAACAAGGCAACGCCCGACCACATGTTACCAGAAATTTCCAAGCCATCTTCGAGGCAAGGCAGATGCCGCTTCTTCTCTGGCCTACATGTTCGCCCGATGTCACTTATTGAACATGTCTGGGATATGGTCACTCCGTAACTTACCCGCCATTATCATCAAACAGCCAATACCGATTAACCGTGGACTGGGGTCGAAGCAGCCTGTCAGGTGATTCCCGAAGGGCACATCCAAGACCTGTTTGATTTTATGCTATGGCGTGTTGCAGTTTTTTGCAGCCCTGATTTTTTTGCAAAAATTGTTGCATTACTTTGAAAATATAATTGCTTCTTTGTAATACTTTTAGTAATTCATGTCATAAATTTCCTCTCATTGTGATGGCTCCTTCATGGTGTTTTATTTTTCACAAAAATAATCGTTTTTATAGTATTTACTGACAAACAAGAATACGTGTAGATATATTCAAGTCTTTCTCATACCTGAGTAACCAGGGTTTTCTGAGAAACACGGAAACTGAACTCATTAAACGGAAGTGTTCCCGAAACACTACGGGCCTTATTTATATATTCTTACATCCTCTTGACTGATTACTCTGATATGCCTTCATTATATTCTCGTGCAGAGGAAATACGTCACCTGCGACAATGACAAGTGGCATAGGCACGCCTATCCCGAAAAGTGCTTTTGCTCTCATCAATCCTCTATCTGCTTGTAATCCCTTCAATATGTCACACATTTTAAATACCTCATCACCTGAGATTCGTCATTGACACCCCACGCCTAACACACAAATGAGTATTGCGAGCCCGCTAAAGCAAGAGAGACTATAACATTTTAACCTTTGTGGCTGTAAAATTCATTGACACTATTTATAGAAGCATCTAGGACAATATAGAGTACTTTCCATAAAGTGCCCCGAAGTGATGATGCGATGGTAACTGATTTCAAACCCGCAGGAAATGCGTGTGTGTTTGCAGGCCTCAGATGAAACAAGTGCTTTCAAATAGTTTGCCTAAGAATTCAGTAATACTTGATAAACAAAGTCAGAAATGTTTAGAGATTTAGAATAAGTACATTAAGGAATTACAAGACTCTGCACTTACCGAAAACAGGAAGTTGATCATATACCAAGCGATCCGACACACTTATAATACATACAGCCTCTCTCAAATTTGCATCGCATTTCTTGGTTGTTGGGACTATCAAAACAATGAGGAACTGCCGCTGTCACCAACTGAGACGGGGACGTCCCTTGTTCCTGTCCATCGCAACATAAGCTGCCACAATGCAAGAAACGGGACATCGTGAAACACTTGCAAGCAGAATAGCAGATACTGTCCACTGCAACTGTCCAATTCTGATCGTGTGTCGAGAAAAATTCACGTGCGACCAACCTGTTCAAAGAACGTGTTCACTGTAAGCTGGATAGGACAAACAGGATAATTGAACTTTATTTTTGACCAGTTTGCTAACATGTTTTTCCAGTGGGAATATGCATTAAGCAAAACTTTCTAAAATTCCAATGAAACGCGAGCCAATTTTATGCTTTAGTTATTCAAGATAAGTAGTTTACTTTAAATAATTGAAAATCGAAGTCTAGCTAATGTCATCCTGTTTGGAATGTCACGTTAAAACTCTTGTGACTATTTCACTATAATAGTTACAGAAGTATATTTTGTAAGTTGAAATACTTTAGGAAATTTTAAACAAAATAACAAAAAAAACACTAATTTTTTATTTTTGTAATTGTTGTAGGATATTAACAGTTGGAAAGCATAATTTTCTATAGTAATAATTTGTTCTGTGGAACTTAGCCAATATAGTCTTAAGCATGTGACACCCTGACGGGGTTATGGCGAGACCTTCAAAGAACACTAACTGATAAGCCTTATAATTTTTACGTACTTGCTGGTCGTTTGTGATAAGATGCCAGTGTGGTTTGAGTATCCTTGCCTTGTAATTTTTACGTTTTTGCTAATCATTGGCGATAAGGTGTCACTCGGGTTAAGTACCCTTCACTTAGCTGACGTTAACGAGATCCCTCAGAATTGAGGGAGGTCGTTAACATTCTCTGAGCTGGTTAGCATATCTGTTTGACTACAACAATAAACAGCAGTCAACAGAATTGCCTCGTATTTGCAGGGGTGCAGTGGAGCCGAAACAAACGCACAAAGTTTTCACGTGCATTATTCAGTACTGCCCATGTTATTTTACCGTATTGTTACATATTCCAAAACAATGCCGCATTGCGGAAGTACTGCCCAGCGCCAGTGACGTCACATACAGTTTGTAAGGCTTTGTAGTCTCGGCGGTCACGCATGAGCGTCCTTAAAACCCTACGTTCACATCAAACAGTCCTGTCAATGTTTTAAAACTTACACGAAAATATATCACAATCGTATACATGCTTATTTTATTTGATTAATTTAATGGCGTTTTCATAAAATTATGGTGAGTGAGAGCTGCCCCCCCCCTTCCCAACCTTTTTTTCTAGAGCTGCACTTGCACAATAGGAAAATTACCCCTTTCAGAAAACCGAAAGTCTATATCCAACCCTGCTTACAAAGGGTGCCTTTGATAAGATAAGCACAACTCACGCAATATTATGCCTAAGATTCTACAAAGATAAATGAATTATTTTTTTTTGCAAAATATGAATTTGATTTTTAATGACATACACATAATACTCAAGGCCACAAACACTGTACGTGTGT
>NQII01023649.1:0-10659 GCA_002778355.1 Clitarchus hookeri | reverse complement strand
CCAATTGTATCGGGCGGATGGACGTGTACGGGTATGGAGACATCCTCATGAATCCATGGACCCTACATATCAACAGGGGACTGTTCAAGCTGGTCGAGGCTCTGTCATGGTATGGAGCGTGTGCAGTTGGCGTGAAATGGGACCCCTAATACGTCTAGATACGACTCTGACAGGTGACAGATACGTAAGCATCCTGTCCGACCACCTGCACCCATTCATGTCCATTGTGCATTCCGGCGGACGTGGAGAATTCCAGCAGGACAGTGCGACACCCCACACGTCGAGAGTTGCTACCGAGTGACTCCAGGAATACTCTTCTGACTTTAGACACTTCCATTGGTCACCTAAATCACCAGACATGAACATTATTGAGCATANTACTCTTCTGACTTTAGACACTTCCATTGGTCACCTAAATCACCAGACATGAACATTATTGAGCATACCTGGGATGACTTGCAACGTGCTGTTCAGAAGAGATCTCCACCGCCTCGTACTCCTATGGATTTGTGGACTGCCCTGTAGGATTTATGGTGTGCATTGCCTCCCGTATACCTTCAGACATTAGTCGAGTCCATGCCACGAGGTCTTGCGGCACTTCTGCGTGCTCGCGGGGGTCCTACACGATATTAGGCAGGTGTACCAGTTTTTTTTTTGGCTCTTCAGTATATGTTTACGTAATAAATATTACTTATATCAGTCTCAGATTACAGTAATTTTTGTTTTTGGTAACTTTTGCCTTCCTTCCGAATAGCATTGCAATCCGACATTTCCTTGTGAATTTAACTTTTTTTGTCGACGAATGTAAAATAATTGTTTTAGCACATATTTAGCTACTTTAAATAACCGTCGAGAAATATACGTAACATTTATTAAATACAATTCATATACATAGACCCCCCGAAAATATTGAGGAACTTGGGAAGAAAACGTTTTTTACAGAAGCTGTGTAGAAAATTGGTCGAGCTACATAAACAACGAGAGCACACGCACTGAAGGTCGACGTCATCGCTGGTGCACAAGCACGCCCCTGAAGAGGACGTGGTATATAGATTAAAATGTAAAAGTGTAATTAAAATTTACAGGTTTCTGGCAGTTAGAATCGAAGATTCGAGGAAGGGCAATGCCAACTTCGTGAAGAAGTATTTTGCTAGAGCGATGCGTTCTTGTCGAGACATTTCTTCCTCCATAAATGTGTATATTTATTTTCTGCTCAAGCTATCATGCTAAAATAATGCTAAACTCTGGTAAAGTATTAGTAAAGTATTAGATCTCCAGCATAAAAAGGTTTTATTTAAAACCATCCTACGTGTCTGTGTGAGGGGTGCTTACGAATAGCATTTAAGAAACGTTACGCATCTGTATACGTTTTTCAGTCCCTCCATTTCTCTTTAAAGCATGTTTTCGCGATAGTGAAAATGGCTGAAACGGGTATTTTCACGGTCATTTTTAGATATAAACATTCCGGTATAAAAACCTTAAAAAAGGAATAGGGACATGCATCGAACCTTTATTTTAACTATTACGTCATAAAATGGTAGTGTCTCCGCTGAAAGTCTCATAAAGGCGCGTTATCGACGGCAAGACTGCATGCCAGTTCTGTGCTTAGCGCGTAGAGTCGATGAGAGAGTTGATGCGCATGTCTCGGTCGCCCCTAGTATTCCAAAGCTTTTAGGCCTCAGACGTGCAAAATTCCTTCAACCAGGCGGCCACCATAAGGGGGATCAGTCTCTGTCATCTTAGATTTTTAGAATTTTCGCAAAAACCTAATTTATAGATTTTGTTTTGAATTTTACGGAATTACAGAACAGAGGGCAATCCTTTGTAGCTTTTCTGAAGTTGGCATTGCTAGACTACAGTACCTAGTTTTAAGTTCTGTAGTCACCCACAAGGAAAAATCATTTATTTCTTCCCAGCCGTTAATTGTTAAAAATTAATAACGATAGTGAACTTGTAACAACTTGATAAAGCTTGAGAAGCTATTATTTATTATGTATCGTGCGAAAAATTTTGCTAAACCGACTTAAATGTAAGATATGGGGAAAAATAAATAAATTCAAGATGGCGGGGACTGATAACGAGTTCAGCATTAAGAAATGTACGTCGGGCGCACTGTGAAGAGCGGGATGGTGCTCGGAGGCGTGTGGCCGAGAGGGCGGCAGAGGCGGCTGTCGGCGTCGCGGAGTGGCCTACTCCGCCCGGCAGGCGCCCTTCACCGCGCCGACCAACAGGATACAGCTCGAGCACTGGGCCAAGGAAACCGGGTCGAGGAACTGCGAGCGCCACAGCCGGTACTGCTCCGAGCGGTCCCGAACCCCGTGTTCACGCCCGTCCTACATCCGCGCTGCGCTCCGTCCATTACTGCGCACCTCCACCTCTCGCCACCAACGTGCATACTAACAGTACGTTTATATGGGTTTGGGCTATTCACGGCAAAGTCAGCACTTCTTGAGGCCCTCTCATTTGAAATAATAGTCAATTAATATAGTTTATTGTGGTCCTAAAGTTAACTTTCGAGTCCGGTGAAATATTTACGCTGTGTTTATTACTTGCATGGCAATATCTATTTTAGAAAGTGGCAGAAGGATAAAATATGGTTGAGAGGAAAAACTAACTAGGGCTTCGAAAATTCTCACTTTACCGTGAACAGTCTGTGTAGCCTATTCGTGGTTTCTTCACACTTTTTGAATCAAACGTTTGAAAAATAAACTTACAGTGGCTCACATTAATATTCGGCCACCTGTGATTATCGCAGTTTCATGGCCTTATGTTACATTAGTAATGAAGATAAACATAAATCACATTGCACAATCATTCTTGCGTGCTTTAAATGAAATATAGCGGTAGCCAATAACGGAAATGAGCAATGCAACTTAACAAACAATATGATTTTGTCATTCCATGCTGCATAAGTACGCCGCTTTAATATTTGGCCATCATCATTCAAACACAAACATAATCCTCTTTGTAAATTAAACAAACATTAATTAGTACCTGGTAGCATGGCCATTCTGTTTAATTACTTCTCGCAGGCGTTGTGGCATATTAGCAATTATATTCCTGGTACATTCGGAGCTAATCTTACTCCATCATTCCTTGAACCTTTTCTCTAATTATTTTGTTGATCTAATTTTTGTAGTACGCAGTCTTCTTTTGAGTTCATCCCACAGATTTTCTATGGGATTCAGGTTGGGTGATTGAGGAGGTGTGTTAATGACTTTGGGACAGTTATACAAAAGCCAGCTCTTGACAATGTATGACTTTTGTTTTGGGTCATTATCTTGGTAGAACTTCAACGTGTTCCTAATCCCAGATTATCATCCCTCTTGTGTAGGTGTGCTGTCAGGGTGTTGAGATGGTCTTCTTTTTTCATTGTTCCATCGACACGTACAGCTTCTCCAGTACCTGCTGTAGATATACAGCCCCAGATCATAATACTACCCCCACTGTGTTTCACAGTAGGTTGAATGTTCCCAGGTTTTAGCTCCCGATTTGGCTTGCGCCATACTGTTACCCTGCCATCTGAACTAAACACATTCAATTTCATCTCATCAGCAAAAATATCATCATTCCGCCAATTTTCATCTTTGTCAGCGTGGTCTTTTGCGATCGTAAGTCGTTACTTCTATTTCCCTCATTAATTAAAGGCTCCTTTCTAGATACCCTGCCATTATATCCTGCTCTTCTGATAACTCATCGTATGGTTTCTGGATGGAAGTTATTCCGCGTTTATTGAGTACCTCCGTTGTAAGTTTGCAAGCACTAATTTTCGGGCCTTTCTTTATTTTCTTGATTACAAGACGTTCTTCTCTCTCGCTTAGTTTCTTTGGCTGCTGTTTTTGAGGTACCGAATCTATTCAGTCTTCCTTCTGAAACCTTCTTATGATGTCTCCAACAGTGCACCTCGGCAGATTCAAGTGCTCCGCAATTTCTCGTTGAGATTTCTTCTTTGCATGATGAAAAATGACCAGCTTCCGCTGTTCAAACGTTGTATTCCTGCCCTACGTCCCATTTTCCTGACTGACGCAGTCAACAGAGCTACCCAACACAACCTCCTCTCAGCGCAGAGAGCGTGCAGGGAATGAAACGAGGTACGAACGCAACGTGCATAATTCCTGTGCCAAGCGTCCACCACAACTGGCGGAATATTAAAGTGGCGTACTTATGAAGCACACGAGGACAAAATATTGTGTTTCATTAACTTGCACTGCTCATTTCAGTTATTGGCTACTATTGCATTTCATTTAAAGCACACGAGAATGATTGTGCAATATGTTTTATGTTTATCTTCATTGTTAATATAACATAAGGCCATACAACAGCGATAATCATCGGTGGCCGAATATTAATGTGAGCCACTGTATGTACGATGTGCTTGGTTGTCTCCTAACTATATCATGTATCACGAGCGTTTTATACGCGTGTTAACCTAAAAGTACCTTAATTTTGGTTAAATTTAACACTCATATTTTATCTTTAAATTATAATAATTAATTTTTAGTTAAAATGTGATTTAAAACAGGGAGAAAATATGTGTGTTGGTAATGCCTAGTAAGAAATAGTTCTCATATTTTTTACACTGAGTGCGCACGAATGCGGTGTGGTGTCCCTTCGTATACATGAATTGGGGGAAGATCCTGAAAGTAGAACTTTAGCAGGGCTTCAGAAAAGTTAGACGTAACCGTGAATGGACTGTTGTCAAAACCTCCGTCTCGATAACCTGACATTCGAAAGCAATGTTTTGCTGAAGTGCTTATAAAGAAACTTGGTTCTGGGAATCCTGTTTTTCGTTTGTATTCACCAGAAATATTTGCATAAGTATAGTGTTCACGGTAAAGTGAGCACTTCTGAATGCCCGTCTAGCAGGAACTTTTTTCCTCTTTTGAAACCGAGAAGCCCGGGAGCGATAAGGGCGACACTGCCACGCGCATCAGGTGCGCCATCGTTGCTAAGTGCAAGGTCCTGAACCAGCGTGCAGTGTTCTAGTCGCACTGCGTGTACCTATGGTACTTTCAGCGGTGACCCTATTATTTTATTGGTGGAATGTCAGTAGGAAGGTTCAGTGCAGGGCACTTGAGTAGTTTTGTATGTATATAATGCGTATATTTTGAGCAACAGCACTTTGAAAAAGCAGTTTCTAACAGTTCTGGAGTACTCTGAAATGGTGTTTCTAACGTGCGTGACATTTTGAAAGTACTCAGCAGCCCTCGTATGAAGTGCGTGTTCCTTTCGTAGATCAGAACATTCGACGCAAGTTTAATAGTTTCGTGAAAAAACGTTTATATAAACCACACTGCATCTCAGAGCGGAGTGTTCCTACACGGCTGATGCACGCGCTAGTGATACAGTAACACAGGTATCCAACACACGCGAAAGGTGTTTTTTTGGTGTTGTGACATACAAAAAAGTATGTTTAATTTTACTCTCATAGCTTCATTACAAATAATTCCCCGAGCAATCGTGCCACACCAGTGCATCTCCCAGTGGATGAAGCAACCTACCCGGCCACAGCTACAGTCAAATGCATACACCTATGAAGACCCACTGATATTTCAAAAAGTGCTCGTCAGATTTTCAAAATAATCGCGTCACTGAACTCGCCCCTTAATAACATGTTATGCTATTGGAAGAAATGAGAATATTCCTATTTAAAAACAACCCAAGTTTATATCGTTATCTTAGTAATTACTTACATATCGGAACAGACATAGACGGTGTCTTATGAGCCATGTAGTGCCATTTACGAATTTTAAAATATACACACATACGTATATGTACACATACATATACAAAGCGTTACTGAAAATCGCCGACAAACTCCGGGGGATGACTCCTTACGAAAATATAAAAGGAAAGTATATGTACCATTCTCCCATAAGTGATTTATTAAGGGAACTATGCGCCCCTCCCCCCTCCTCGCAGAATATAATTTTTTAAATGATTTTCGTTGCAAAAATCAGGAACTACTTGCGATTAAGCAACAAATAGGTGAATAGTGTTTTGTAGAACGGAGATCTCACACCTGCGAAAATATAGTTGGTAATATCATCCCCCTTCATCAGGAAAATAGGGATACTGATTCATAACAAAACACAGTGTGGCAAACGTGTCCTGCATGTCCCTATTCTATGTTAAATAACCTGTACCGGAAGTTTCATACCTAAAAGTGCAACTATAAAATATACCTTTTCGAGCTAGTCAAAGTATTTCATTCGTATGAAATGAGGAGTTTGATGAATATTCGGACGTAAACAAATATGTTCATCACTGTTGAACATGTGACTTTGACAATTGTGTTGGCGATGAGCGAGTCAGTATGTTGGGGACATGCGCAGAAGAAAAAAATCGGTCTACCTCATCTTAAGTGTATGCACTGAACTTAAGATATAATTTTTCTCCGAATTAAGTAGTATGTTTGTGGTGTTTTGGCTCCAAAACTAACCTACACACTTAGCACTAACAGGAAGCATGTGGTAGTCCGTAAAATGTTCTGTCTCTGACTTATTTATTGTAAAAATGTTAGATGTAAATCATAAAGTTTTATTAATAGCACTGTTTTATTTTGTTTTTTACTTCGGCGCCTTTTAACAATTCCCATCCACCATTTAAGTAAACATTTTACTCAAAACGCGGTGTCCATTTGTATGTTTTTTTTTTTTCAAAGTAAATCACTGCCATTCGACAAACGCGAACGTTTTTTGCTCACCTTTGTACGAGTGGCATCACGTTTAATGTTCGACAGGTGGATGTTGAAATGTTTAACTGGCGTTTCAAGGAATTCCGCACGGCTGCTAAACAAACTCTCTTTAGAAATTGCAGACTCACAAACGTGACCAGCATAATCACGTCGTTTTTCTCCCGTGGAAAGTGTTCCGCTCGTCTGAAAGTCTAGCTTGAGCTGCCCTAACGGCATGGGTTGAAGTGACTATTTTTTTTCTGTTACAGCCAAGAAAAAACACAGTGAACTACGCAGTTTGCGCAAGCTGATAACGCAGTCATCAGAAAAAAACAAATTAAGCCTCAACACAGAACTGCGAAGTTCACCTAGGAAATTCCGCAGTTGCCTCAGTTTACCCGCTAGCATTTCAAAGGCAGCATCTGGAGTGATTCAGTATTCGAAACGAAATTTACCAAGTTATTCATTATCAAAGGTTTTCTGAAAATCGGCACCACAGCAACCAAGTCAAAAGGTCAGCTGCTGATGAAAATTTGGAAAACTGAAATTGCTGGAGCCTGATGCTTCTCGAAAAGAGCTGTAGAAAGCAATATGCATTTATTCCTTTGAAAATAATAATAATAAGACATGAATGACTCAAAACGATCAGGAATTTTACTTGACAATTTGTATGTCCCATCACTCTGCTACTAATGAGTTGCTATTNGAATGACTCAAAACGATCAGGAATTTTACTTGACAATTTGTATGTCCCATCACTCTGCTACTAATGAGTTGCTATTTTTGGTCGCCTTGGAAAATTTCTGATAAGAGCCTGTAAGCAAGTGGATCACCAAAACGTTTTGTGTCTGTTTTGAGATGTTCGTTGAAGTATCGTTGTTGATTTTAGTGTAAAACCATTGTTCATTTCTTCCCGGCCCACAATTACCTGTAAGGTATCCACTGCTTTGTGTTATTTATAAATATTTCTAAACCTCCACTTTAGCTTTCAAGTGAATTTTTTTAAAAACATGCGGAAGTAAAAATGTTAGTTTTTTTCTGGCGACAAGTTGATTAGTTTTTAAAAATGCAAAAAAAAGTGGTGTAAATATTTTGTACACTCTCTCCGCCAAACGTTTTACTCGTGAATGCTTATACTTTTAAATGTGCTGTTCAGCATTTAGTTTAAACAGTGAGTAGAACTTCAAAAAGTGTTCATTCTACTGGAATGCCTCGTCTCTGACGAGAATATAGGGTATGGTCTCGTCACTATTTGCGAGCTGTGAGGCGAGACGTGTCTTCAGCTTGCGCATTCTATGCCATAAAACTGAGTGCTTCTAATTACATCACCATCAGAAATTTTTCATTTGTTCTGGTATCAGCAAATGGAATTTTGTTAATTCGCAGAAACAAAACTGAAGACGTTCTTGCAGTAATAATACTGCGAAACTAATCCTGGAGGTTTTTGGATGTGTTTACCACCCATAGCACCAGACCAGTGCGGAAACTGCGAGTTTCTTTGAAAATCATCTGCTATGTCTTTTCATTTTTCTTCTACAAGCGGAATGTGAAAAAAATTAATAAATAGAGTCTTTTAGGTGCCGGTTTCTACAGACAATAATTACACGCGAAAATTCAAAATAAAGTATGCGGAAAAACAGCCTCCCTAATTTGAAGGACCGATCGAAATAAAATGGTACAAAATAAAGAAAATTTATTCTGGCCGTGCAAAACTAAATACTTGGAAGTTACCATTTAAATGGTTTTGAAAAGTAAATTTGTCAAGTGGTATTCCTCGCTGTCAATGCACTGCTGAAGGCGAGTTTATAATGATTCCATCACTCTTGCCAGCATTTCTGGAGGAATACGGGCGCTTAAATTGGACAGCGAACGCCTGCACGAGGCATTTTCAGGACTAAACAGTAGACAGCAAACCAAACGTCCCCTATTCAGCATCCATTCAAACCAGTCCCCCCTCCCTCTACCAGCCCTGCGGAATGCAAATGAACGCTGGAGTGGGAGAAGTTTAGTTAACTGTCTACTGTTTAGTCCGTAATATGCAGTGGACGGGTGAATAGCGGACGTTCTATGTCGAAACGTTCCTCATAAACGGCAATTCTGTCGTCGCTTCTCAACGTGTATTTTGCACACTCTTCCAGCTTTCCCCTCGCGCTGCGGTTCCGAATAGAAAGAGCATCAAGCTGGGGGTATCGAATATCAAGGCAAGTGTTATGTGTTGAACAGGGGTGGTGGAAGACATTGAGTTTTTTGATCGAAGTGTGAGGTGGATTTTGCTTCAGGACTTGCAATTTCATCAGCACTTCATGGTTGTTGTCCAAAAACCGTTTGAACGCGATTGGCAAAATTGTATGGAAATATGTGAAAACATCCTTCAGAACGTACCACGTGATGCTGTTGTTTTATTCATTGACGAAGCGCACTTTTCACTAATCCGGTTGTGTGAATAAACAAAACTTTCGTTTCTGGAGNGACGAAGCGCATTTTTCACTAATCCGGTTGTGTGAATAAACAAAACTTTCGTTTCTGGAATGAGCAGAACCACAGTGCCTATACACAGCGATCGTGTTACTGTTTGGTGCGCGGCGGGAAGTGTTGGGATCATTTGCCCATACTTTTTTGAAGAGGGAGGTGTCACTGTTACCGTCGCCTAGGATCGATATGTTGCAATCATTCTAAATTTCAAGGAACTAAGACTCAATTAGTTGCAAATTCAAAATGTTTGGTTTCAACAAGATGGAGCCACAGCCCATACGGCAAGACGATCGCTCGGAATGCTCAGACAGTTGTCCTCAGACCGTTTTATTTCTGTAAGTGGCGACATTCCCTGGCCAGCGAGGTCGCCAGATCTTACCCACCGTGATCTTTTTCTCTAGTGGTATCTCAAAACAGAGGTTTACAAACATCGACCAAGAACTCTGCCAGCCTTTCTGGATGCAATACGAGCAGAAATCTCCCGTATTCTTTCAGAAATGTTGGCAAGCGTGATGGCATCTTTTAGAACTCACCTTCAGCAGTGCATTGACAGCAAGGGACACCAATTGACAAATTTACTTTTCAAATCCATACTAACTGTAACTTCCGGGTATGTAGTTTTGCACGGGCAGAATAAATTTTCTTTACTTACATAATATTATGTAAATTCTTAATTTCAGTTAGCAAAATGAAAAAATGTAATTTGTGAATAATTATATGTCTTTCTCAACTTTCGAGTTATGTATCGATTATTCGTGCGAAACCGTGAAGTCCGCAGCACCTTAATAAATGCATCTGAGAGCAATAGTGTTCGCGTGCGTTATGAGCGACCACAAATCAGCAGTAGAAATTATGTACCGTAACTCGTATTCATTCTTACGCTACACTGTTACACAGTCAACATGGACAAGTACACGCATGCAGAGCTTACAGAAGTGATTCTGATTTAAGGTGAAACCAAGTGCCGTGACAGATTAGCTGCACGATTGCATCGGCAATCGACAACCAGTACACGCCATTTTTGCGAAGACTGACCGGAGCCTGCTGGAAACTGGGAGTGTCCTGCCAAACTACCGAAACTGTGGCGTGCAGAGAAGAAAGCGTACACCAAGGAGGAAGATGTACCTACTGTAGTGGAGGAACAATCATCTATCAGCGTCAGCGCCTTTACTCATGAAGTGGGTTCGTCACGAAGTACGACGTGGTACGTGTTGAACGAGCAGCTACTACATTCATACCACAACAGATAGTTCCAGAAAATTGGCCCATATGAATTTCTCCCCAGAAATAATTTCTCTTCCGGGTTTCTGCAAGAAATAACTTGCGATCCAGAGTTTCACAAGTCCGTGATCTTTACAAATGAAACACGTTTCACCCGTGATGGTTTGTACAACAGCCGGAACAGGCATACAATGTTTGGATTGATGAAAACCCACGTTCCAGGATCATAACTTCATACCAAGAGCTGTTTTCGGTGAACGTGTCAGCATGCATGGTTGGCAGGACTGCAC
>NQII01023648.1:0-10692 GCA_002778355.1 Clitarchus hookeri | reverse complement strand
GATCTGCAGAGAAAATAAAAATTTTGTTTAATAAATTAAGCCTACTAAAAATTTCGAACTTTTTTTTGCATGAGGGGGAGGAATTTCCAGGAAGTAGGGCTTTGGCAGGGAATCAGAAAATTTGGAAGTAACCGTGAATGGAATATAGTTCTCAAAACGTTTTCAGCATTTCCCCCACTCAGTCCAGACAGAGTGCGACACCCGTTTCCACGAGAACTTCAAATCCGCATTTGAAATCAACTTCAACACTGTCGCCAACGTGCGTGTTTTNCCCACTCAGTCCCGACAGAGTGCGACTCCCGTTTCCACGAGAACTTCAAATCCGCATTTGAAATCAACTTCAACACTGTCGCCAACGTGCGTGTTTTTGTTGACGAAATGAGTGTTAAGTTGTTTTACCGATGACGCAAAATTAAGTTTGAGTATTTACTTTCCTTTCTGGCAAATATTTACACTAACATTCGATATCATTTTTATGCAACGGCGATATGACTTAAGAGCACAATAAAAACAAGAGAAATTGGAAAACATTTGTTTGTACGTAATTAACAAATGCTGCTCAAGTAAACTCGCATTATACTTTCGATACGATATAAGTACGATACGGGTTCACATATTAACTTACAGCCGACCATTTCCGATCCCGACCCGCTTTACTGGTGTAACGCGCTTGAGACTTAATTCGTTTTGAATACCGTTTACATGTTCGTTTTTAATACCGTTTGCATGTTCGTTTTGAATACCGTTTAGATGCACAAATTCAATACGGAATATTTATTGAAATCGTTTTGAAAACGACATGGAAACGTAGCAAATGACATCTCACAAATAAACGCGGCCAATAACCGAAGGAAAACTGAGAGAAAAAAAAATTGCCTGAAAAACCAATAAATAAAACTGACTTTTATTTCGTTGTTTCGAACCAGATGAAGTTAAATTAAATGCTGGGCTGTTTAAGTAGCTATTAAGATTTTAAATGTTTGACCAAATTATTTTGTTGAAATATTATATATATATATATATATATATATATATATATCAGTAAAATATTCTTTTACTTAAATTACGCACAAATAATATATCCGTGTTTAAATTACTTACACATGCTTGCTTTACAAACTTATTTCTTTAAAGAAACTGTATAAATGCTAAACATTTCTGACGTGGCAAATTGAACCATTTGGTATACTGAGACTGAACAAGGAACTTTGTCGGTAACAAATGCGAGTCTGTACACCATGGCTAAGAAAGAACCAATAACGCTGTTTCGTTTGTGACGCTTAAATATTTAACCACCGTTTATGAGAGTATGTTGAGTTTCGTTTTTATTTTCCCCTTTCCTTTTGTCCATATGGATTAACTTCAGCGGCCTTATCTAATGTTTCATACCTATTACCCCACTCTGTCGTTAAATGTTGATGCTATCCCGTCTGTGTTTATAAAATCTACATACTAGGTGTACGTTTTTCTTGTGGTTATGTTACGCCAACTTGCTTGCGTTAATTGAAGCCGAGAAAAAGATAGCAAGACACGATTACAAACACTATTTGTTTAGTGTTTCAGATATTCAAATTCCTTTGGGTGTTAAAGAAAAACCACCTTTCTTCGACATAAACATGCGTTTAGTTAAAATTATTTCGCTAAAAGAAGCTCTTATAGTTGTCAAGCTAAATAACTCCATGGTTCTTTTAACACAGTTTTAACAAAATGGTATGGTTGTGCCAAATAAGTGAACTGACTTTATTAAACATCATATATGAGTTTTTATCAGAACTATAAGATTGTTGAAACAACTACATAAGTTCAAACAAATAATTTGGTTGATTCAAACAACATGCTTGTTCGCAAGTTTTGAAAATATGACATTTGGTTGTTAAAACAAATTCCACTCGAGTCTAGCAAATATTTATATCACAGTGGTTAGGGCATTGAAGTGTAGACCTGCGAGTAAATCTTTTATTTTAGTGAAAACCCGGTGTCGCTAGCCATAAACTGTATGTAATTCTGAAGGATGGTCGAGTGGAGTTTGGGCGCAAATGATCGTCTATCCAGCCTCGTCGAAAGACAATCGCGTCTTGCTAGAGGCCCGCGGTAACCGAACAGGGGCCATCACCTTTGCCGACGACGTCTTGAGCTGCTCGTCGAGATTCCCCCGAGGAAAGTGGGCTACCGTCTGGCCTCGTGTTTGCATAGATGCACACGCCGGGTCGAGGTCACGTGATGTAACCCTCCTTCTGTTTGTTCGCACGCCGGGGACAGGTATACCACACCATCCGTGCGCTCGACAATGCTTGCCTCGCCTCGGCTGTTATCAATCACGCCCCTGGGCGTGGGTTTGTCGGCGAAGGCCTCTAAGCAATTAGTGGTGCGACAGATGAAGACGCCGCGAGATTGTTACCGCAAGTCGGCAATCATACGGTAATGTGGGGGGGGGGGAGAAGGGCAGACGTGTCTGGCGCGATCAAACATGCCGTCGTAGCTGTGTGACGCAAGCGAAATGATAAAAAAAACCTTTGTTTGCACCAGCAAGAAAAATCAATAAATAATCATCTTGTTCGTATACGGCAAAATAAATTTGTTTCGGCTGGTCAATGACGTGGGTCATTTTTTTTTGTTTCTCAATATTGTAAAGGGCACAGCGATTGAAAGGTGCTAAATGGTGTTGGTAATCCACACATAACATTTTATTACGTTTTATTGAGTTTTATTGCCTCCGGATTGTGATTAAAGATTTAAAAAAAAATTGTTTTTCGAGGTTTTTTTTCAATAAAAAAATAATAATATAGAAATGCTTTATACAAGTGACCAAGTGGTCATGGTAATATAAGACATTTTTTTTAAAGGCCGTGTTAAAAATTATTGTCCAGCCTATTTGTATAATTTCTTTAAATGCTAGTATAACAATTACTGTGCAACGAGTAAACGCAGTGGATTACATTCTTTAACTTTCAAAAGTTTACGTCCGATGTTCCGAAAAAAATTAATTTTTGGTTATTTTGCTTGCTGGGGCGGCCTTAAAAAGGGCTCACTTTACCCTGAATAGCTTATAGTAGAGTAATTAATTACTGCATATGGTCCATTCACGGTTACTTAACACTTTCCTGAAGTCCTACTAAAGTTTTACTTACAGGATATTCCTCCGCCTCATGCAA
The DNA here is from genome assembly GCA_002778355.1 of Clitarchus hookeri. Lineage (NCBI taxonomy): Eukaryota > Metazoa > Arthropoda > Insecta > Phasmatodea > Phasmatidae > Clitarchus > Clitarchus hookeri. The sequence continues at coordinate 7,540 of NQII01023648.1, read as the reverse complement.
ACAAAGCTTAACCGAGTCAAGAAAATTACACCAGACGGGACAACGCACCGCATTCGTGCGCTTTCAGTGTAATACTATTTCTTATAAGAACTATTTCTCATTAGGCATTGCCAGCACATCTATTTTCTCACTGTTTTTAGTCACATTATTTATAATTGAAATTTTATAATTAATAAGCAAAATATTAGTTACAGTTCAATTTAACCAAAAAAATAAGATCATTTATTGTCAGAAAGAATCAAACACGTCATATGTCGGGTGATTTTCCGAAGGTTTGATTAAAAAAGTGTGAAGAAACCGGGAATATAATATATCACGTTTACTTTGCTCCTGCAGTGTCAAGGCACAGAATACTTCAGAATACAGAAATAAAACAAGCGCTCACGGCACCAGTTTTGCATCACTGGCCAGCGACATGTAGGAACGCCTTTCGCCAATCAGCGCCTAGTAACCTACACGCTAGCCGGCGGCCCAGCCAATAAGGAACGTTTCGCAGCACGCGATAGCCAATCAGACACAAGGCCCGTCTCACAGATCCTCGCGCAGCCAATCATAGGATGGTTACACACATGTCAAAGAAACCACCACGTCATTTCGTCTCTGTGCAGTTATCTATTCTGTGGCTAAGATAGAAGTACAGTCGTTTCAAATGGAGTACTGCACACGACTGTACGAACTCCCAGAACTCGTTAAAAACTGGTAACCTACTAATACCACCAGAATGGTCAGGAAAATACGATTTATGTTGCTTATGAAAGAAGAATGCATATATTTCGCTACACTGTAAAATATTTAGCTAGAAATTCATTATTTATAACTTAGAAATATTAACAAGCGTCACTTTTAAATACAAATCCCAGCGTGTTCTGATTTTGGATGCTTCAAACAGTAAATTTAGATTAAATAAAAATTTTTTTATCACTTTTTATCTCTGCTGGTGGGTAATAACATATTTATAAAAATATTGAAAAGCTAAATTTTAAATTTCTTATTATCAGACATTTCTAACACCCGTGACACTACTGCCTAACGATTTGAGGGGAGTGGAGAGATTGGGGCGGCTCTAAATATCGAAGTCTTGAGTGCCGATGAGAGGTGAAGTGAGGTGAGTATGGAACAGCGCCGGAAAGCAAGGGTGGGGGAAACGGGAGATCCCCGAGAAAACCCGCCGACCAGCGGTACCGTCCGGCACGATTCCCACATGCGAAGATGCGTGAGTGACCCCNTAACTCCCCCCCCCCTCCAAGAAATCATTTCGTACTTTTTACAAACAATTTTTTTGCGAACTAGTTGGCAATGATCTTCTTGTAACCCTACAACTGAAATATTGTATTTAGTAAGGCTGTTCACTATAAAGTGAGCGTAATTAAAATAACCTCTGGAAAATGTCACTGCCCCAACCTGCATATATTTTAACATGCTCACTGAGTTACATGTGGCCAGTGAGGTTGGTAACGACAGAGGGAAAGTAGTTCTTGTCTTAACGTTAAATTAAAAGTGTTAAGTAAAAATTTGTGAACACTTAAACTATTCATTTTGTTTTCTGTTCTTTAATGCATACACAAATAATAATTAGCTAATTTGGAAAATATTTACTTTGCTAATTATTTCGCAGTGTTACTCGACCGACGTATGAATAAAGTGATGAGGCCCATTGCAATGTTAATTTTACGTAAGGCGGAAGAATAAACAACGTGCCTACATGTAGATATTAAGCAGGGCCTTCAGAAGCGCTCAGTTAACCGCGAGCAGCCTATGTAACACATAGTTTTATGCACCAAACAAAAATTTTGATGTAGTTCCACAAGTTAATAACGAACTTGAAGTCTGCAATACTTGCTTGTTAAAATTAAACATTAGTTTTACACATTACATTTAACATTTCGTTAAATTTGCTCTAATTCATTTGTTGTGTTACAAAGATAATATTGGGCAAATAGTTTCCAAATAAATATTTGTAAAAATAAAGGACTAATTAGAGTGCAGGGTCAGGACCAGGCAGTATTCGAAGAATTTAACATGGTGCGGACGCTGTCTCCACTATTTAGTTTATAGTCCACTCACGGTTACTTCCAACTTTACTGAAGTCCTGCTAAAGTTCTACTTCCAGTATATTCCTCCGCCTCACAGAAACAAAGCTTAACAAAGTCTAGAAAATTACAACACAGGCACAACGCATTACATTCGTGCGCAATCAGTGTAATAATATTTTGCATAAGTACTGTTTCTTACCAGACATTGCCAACACACATATATTCTATGTTTTTAATACATATTAATTATAAATGAAATATTGTAATTTATAGATAAAATATAAGTAAAAGTTCGATTTAACCAGAAATAAGGTACATCTACTTTAACACAAGTTTAAAGCAGTAGTATTGTTATATGTCATGTTTAGAAAACAATCGAACACGCCATACATGGGGTCTTTTTTTTTAGGTTTGATTCAAAAAGCGTGAAGAAACCCCGGACAGGCTATACCTAAAGAAACAAGATGTTTACTGTGTCAAGTGAAGGTTTAGTGTGACCCAATTTGACGCTCCAGTAGACGCCTTGAACCTGTGGAAATGAACANTTACTGTGTCAAGTGAAGGTTTAGTGTGACCCAATTTGACGCTCCAGTAGACGCCTTGAACCTGTGGAAATGAACACGACCCAGTCCGGTGTTGAGTGCAATTATTGCTCGTGGCCAGTGGAAAATTTTTGGAGAGAATCTCGAGATAAAACCGATATCTAATTAACACAATCAACCACGTTGTAATCTACGTAATTCACTCAGGTGGAATTTACATCTGATAAAAATTCTAGATTGCGTAAAGTACAACTGTAAAGAAAGAAATAAACCAGTGACCATTTACTGGTNGCGTAAAGTACAACTGTAAAGAAAGAAATAAACCAGTGACCATTTACTGGTTTCGAGTGAATAAAACTATGGAAACAAGGTTTCACTTTCTCCAGATGGTCTTTGGCAAGTATTTTGTCGTAATTATATATTTTGTAGAGCCTACAAAAAAATCTTTAGTGTACATTTCATGACGACGCACTTACAGAAAATAGTCTGCTTTTTGGAAATAAACAAGAAGTTACTGACATAACACATTACACTCAAATTCAAATTTATTTTACGCGTATATAAAATAATTCAGTTAGTTTCTCAAAAGGTTAGGAGGGACCACGGTGGTGTAGTGGTCAGACCACTCGACTCCTGCCTGGGCAAACCGGGCTCGATTCCTGGAGGGGTCGCTCCCTGATATTCGCATTTGGGAATCGTGCAGGACGATGCCGCTGGTCGGCGGGTTTTCTCGGGGATCTGCAGCGTCCCCCGGCCTCTTCATTCCGGCGCTGCTCCGTGCTCACCTCACTTCATCCCTCATCAGCTCTCAAGACTTCGATATTAAGAGCCACCCAAATCTCTCCACTCCCCTCAAATTGTTAGAGAGTAGTGTCATGGGTGTTAGAAATGTCTGATAATATATACATTTTCCCTCAGATCTGATTATGATTGGCGGAGTACTTCCTGAGATGTGTTGTGATGTACGGCAATAATCTTTTCGTGGCAGCACCTTCAAAAACGGTGTTCGATTGAAGCTATGACAGTGAAGTTGGAGCACAAGGAAGGTACTTCGTACACAATTAATTAGCGTCACTTTTCTCGCGCAAATCTCAAAATTGAACAAAACTTAAACTCTAGAATTCAGTTACAAATAATTGTATATATAATGAAATTCGGTGTGTGGTTCACCCGTATTTGAATTTTAATTTTTGATGAAATAATATTTAAATTCCAGACATCTGGAAGTTAAACACTTGCCCCAGTTGACTGGAAACTAATCTTTGCGTAGATGTAACATTTTTGAAGAATGTTACGAATTGAGATTTTGAGTTAAAATCGCTAAAAAAAACATTACGGATGTTATTTTTTAAATGAGTGGGAGTTTTTATCAGATTATCATAGATATCGTGTCATAAAACCATAAAATATNAAAAAAAAAAAAAAAAAAAAAAAAAAAAAAAAAAAAAAAAAAAAAAAAAAAAAACCGCTTTCGAGCAGATGCAACTTAGCAAGTTTGTCCTTGCCGAAGAAAGAGTGTGTTTGTACCTTTTGAGTGGAGACGGACTCAAACAGTGCTCAAGTATTGGCATAAGGCACACGTTAGTACAAGAATACACCTGCTTTGAAAATAAAATAAAAACTAGTTGGACATTTTAGGTTGCTTTCCACGTTAATATATTTATATAAATTGCGGCAGGAATTGCTTCAGGAGTTTATGCTATTAGCTGTTATCTTTCAATATGGGGAGCTAAAGAAGTAGAAGATAACGTTATTTAGTGTACACAATAAGAAATGCGAAAATGGCAGCTTGCCAATTTTCAGTTTCTAATCGATAAATTGTTTTATAGATGCAACACGTAACACAGACAGTAACGAGGCAGTATTTTAGAAAGTAAGTAGCTAATCAATACTCCTAATCCACGCTGTCTGTTGGAATACTCTTGGCATGTTAATATTCTGTGATTAGTTTCGATAGCTTCTATAATATGACGTTTAAAGGCTATACATCCCTCGTGGCGGTGTCTTGGAAAATTACGAACAAAAGCTAAGGATAAGTAAATTTGATGGCAACCTAGGTATTCTCAGCGTACGAAGTTTTGTTGAAATAAGTTGGAATGTTCGGTAGACATGTTATACTAACATAAAATAATTATATGGTAGTCATTTATAGAAAAAAGAACTATGTATTTTATTTTTGGAGTAAGTTAAAAAAACCAATACTTGTATACCAAATTTGGTGAAAACCGATTTAGTGTTTCCTGTGATATGAGGTAAGAGTGTTATTTTATTGTAAATAATGTATTATCTTCCAAAATGAAGAATAAATTATGCCAAGAATTCCGAATGTAATGTTGACAGTGCTGATTGCAAATCCATCCGATTATTTCCAAATAGAGAAAATGGTAACGGTGATGTTACGTAACACACAGCTTTTCAAACAACCGCCAACATAAGTATCCGGTATAGTGTGGAAAAGTACAAGCAGGTGTTATCACTATTCTCCACAAGCGTATCGACAGTTCAGTGAAACTTGGTACACACACGTGCAAAAGATTTTAGAAGAGCACACATACACGTATAACACACATGAGCCGCGGGAGGTGGTGAAGTGGTCAGGCCACTCGCCTACCACCCAGGTGAACCGGGTTCGATTCCCGGCGGGGTCACTCTAGAATTTCCACATGTGTGAATCGTGCCGGATGATGCCGCTGGTCGGCGCGGGTTTTCTCGGGGATCTCCCGCTTCCCCCCGCTCATGAATTCCGGCGCTCTGCTAGTCACCTCTCTTCAACCTCGTCGGATCTCAAGACTTCGATTTTAAGAGGCGTGGCCCCTCGGTGTGACTGAAGTTTGTGCAAAAAAGTACACGTCAATAACGGGCGAATGACTCTGATTGTATGTCATAATACCAAGGTGCCTTTGAAGGTGTTACAAACTGTAATTTTATTGTATCAGTTATCCTGTTTTTACATTACCGGAAACTGTACGACTAAGGTCAGCTCAGTTAATCCCCGGGCACAACAGTTGAAGTACAGGGCGGTATACATGAGATGGCACAACAGGCGTTTGGCGGTTGGCGGTTGGTGGTTCGTGTTGGCGTTGGCGGTTGGTCACGTAGAAAGTAGAAAATATAGAACCTTTTTACTACCAACCAATCAATCAGAAAGTGTTTTTTTCTTTGGTCATGAGACGGCCAAATTACGTGCAAAGGTTTAAGTGGAGGAGGGCAAAGGTGCATTTTGGTACAATGCAGTATCTTTCTGTTACATGACATTTTCACTTATCGCTTACCTCAGCGTTGGTGATTTAAGACAATCAAAATCTCACCAAATGAAAACAATACGACTTTTTTACAGTTTTAGTGCTACCTGGTGGCTCGATCGCGAAACATTCTACACCAAACCGTCTGTTGTGCCATGGAATGCGTCGCACACCAACCACCACCACCAAAACTAACCACCAACACCAACCACCACCACCAACACTAACCACCAACACCAACCACCTCCACCAACCACCAACACCAACCACCAACACCAACCACCTCCGCCAACCACCACCAACCACCAACACCAACCACCAACACCAACCACCTTTACCGACCACCACCACCAACCACCAACACCAACCACGAACACCAAAGCCTATTGTGTCAGGAGCTTTGAAGTTTCATAGAGTGATTGATGATGAACTATATAACCCTTCCAGGTTAAAATGTCACCAGATAAGTAATTTAAAAATGTATGAGAGAATTTTTTTTGATGTCACCAATAGAAATATCATATACGATTAAGGACGGGACATGCCAAGTTTAAGCGTTCTGTTATTTATAACTGAGGTTATTCAACTCGGAGATATTTATTATTCTTAAAACTAGACATTTGAGCAGCAAGTGGGTATTAGTACACAGTGGGCCCGTTCGTCAGTGAAAGATTCTTAACCTGACCCCAGTTACTGTTTTGCCATTAGAAGGTTACAGTTTGATAAATTATCATGCTTTTTTTTTATCGAGGATTATATAAGCAAAAGGTCATTGGCTCAGATGATTGTGAATATTGATGGGGCGCACACGATAAAGAGATGATAAAAATGAATAATTGAACTGAAGGTATATTAATCTTATTTGATAGTTGCAAGCGATATCACAATAGTCCTGGTGCATTACTGTCGATATGATGGTATTTAAGACGATTCCCAACGATGCATTTACTTAAGAGCCCGTGTCACACGTCATATGAATTTTTTATATATTTATTTCTATTTCAAATTTAGAAGGATTTATTGCAAAATGCGGCAATATAAGCTTAGCCAGTTACTTTAGTCATAATTACATACATAATATATGAACTACTCACGCATATTTACGCAACAATTAACTTAACACAATATGACACATATTAATTCATTCTCAACTTTAATGACAACCAGGAAACATCTATTAACGATCAAGTACAAAAATTTGCACAAAAACATTAAGTGCAATGTTTTTGTAATGGGCCGTTTTTAGTGTCTGTTACAACACTAAAACGAATAATTTTTTTCTATAAAGGTGATACATCTTCTGAATTACCAAAAGAGAGCAGTAAATAATTAATTTTAATTTTAATGTTATTAGCAGCGGTATTTTAAGACAAACACGTAGATGTANCACATGTGTGAATCGTGCCGGATGATGCCGCTGGTCGGCGCGGGTTTTCTCGGGGATCTCCCGCTTCCCCCCGCTCTTGAATTCCGGCGCTGCTAGTCACCTCTCTTCAACCTCGTCGGATCTCAAGACTTCGATTTTAAGAGGCGTGGCCCCTCGGGGTGACTGAAGTTTGTGCAAAAAAGTACACGTCAATAACGGGCGAATGACTCTGATTGTATATGTCATAATACCAAGGTGCCTTTGAAGGTGTTACAAACTGTCATTTTATTGTATCAGTTATCCTGTTTTTACATTACCGGAAACTGTACGACTAAGGTCAGCTCAGTTAATCCCCGG
>NQII01023647.1:0-19242 GCA_002778355.1 Clitarchus hookeri | reverse complement strand
AGGATGACGGTAGGTATAAGGGTATGGGTAAGTATAAGGGTGTGGGTAGATACAAGGGTGTGGGTAGATATAAGGGTGTGGGTAGATATAAGGTTGTGGGTTGGTATAAGTATATGGGTAGGAATAAGTGTATGTTTAGGTTTATGGTGGTGGGTAGGTATATGGTTTAAGGTAGGTATAAGGTTGCGGGTAGGTATAAATTTGTGGGTAGATATAAAGTTGTGGGCAGGTATATGGTTGTGGGTAGATATATGGTTGTGGGTAGGTATGATGATGTGGGTAGGTATGAGGTTGTGGGTAGGTATAACATTGTGGGTAGGTATAACATTGTGGGTAGGTATAACATTGTGGGTAGGTATATGATGGTGGGTAGATACAGGTATGGACAAAATAAATGGAACACTTGACATATACACAATATGTATTTATTATTAAGGTGTTGGGCTACCATTTGCTTTTAGAACAGCTGCAATTCTTCGCGGAATAGATTCGTAGAGTGTCGGAATAGTTTCCAACGGAATGTTGTCCCATTCTTGCANTTAGGTTTATGGTGGTGGGTAGGTATATGGTTTAAGGTAGGTATAAGGTTGCGGGTAGGTATAAATTTGTGGGTAGGTATAAAGTTGTGGGCAGGTATATGGTTGTGGGTAGATATATGGTTGTGGGTAGGTATGAGGTTGTGGGTAGGTATAACATTGTGGGTAGGTATATGATGGTGGGTAGATACAGGTATGGACAAAATAAATGGAACACTTGACATATACACAATATGTATTTATTATTAAGGTGTTGGGCTACCATTTGCTTTTAGAACAGCTGCAATTCTTCGCGGAATAGATTCGTAGAGTGTCGGAATAGTTTCCAACGGAATGTTGTCCCATTCTTGCACCAAAACGTTTCGCCAATTGTTTCAAAGATGTTGGACATGGATATCTGCTCCTCACTCTCTGCTCTAAAACTCCCTATAACTGTTCACTTATGTCGAGGTGGGGCGATTGTGTGATGAAATTCGGATACTCCTCAAACCAAGACTGAACCTTTTTGGCTGTGTGTAGGGGCGCATAATCATCTTGGAATATGGCAGTATTGGGCAGCAATATGCTAGTCATAGTAAGAACTTTACCTTTGAGAATGTCGAGATATTCATTCGCAGTAATCCGGCCATTGAAGTGAATGAGAGGACCAGCTGAATACCACGATATAGCTGCCCAAATCATAACGGAGCCTCCCCCATGCTTGACTTGACTGTAGGAAGCAGGCAGTCCGGATCGTAGGCTTCTTTCGGGGTTCTCCACATATAAACCCTGTCGTTTGTAGGAAACAATGTAAACGATGATTCATTGGACCATACCACATTCTTCCAATCATCAAGTGTCCAGGTTTTATGATCGTGGCACCACTGCTTTCGCAGCTTAGCGTTAGCTTCCGTTATAAAAGGTTTCGCAATTGCAGCCCTTCCATGAATGTTAGCTTTGTGGAGCTCCCGCCGTACAGTATTACTTATGAGAGTGTTGAGTTCTGCTGTCACTTTTGCCGCTGTAGTTTTATGTTGTCTGGCCACAATTCTTTTTTATGTTCGTCGGTCTCTGTCAGTTAACTTTGGGTTTCGCCCACTATTCCTCTTCTCGCCGATGATGATTTACCATGTTTTGAGTATGCTGTCATTACCGTGGATACTGTCGCTAGTGAAACGTTAAACAATTCAGCTATTTTCGTCACAGACACTCCCGTTAACCGAGCACCAACGATTTGCCCTCTTTCGAAGTCTGAGAGATCACCCATTTCATCGATCGCTTGTTTTAACCGTCGCAGAACAAAGCGTATAATACACTGAAATATAACCTACAAGATTTGACACGTAAACTGTGTAATACATACGGCTCGCATTATTTACATGGAAGCAGTGTTGCCAACATGCAACAAAATGTACTATATTGCATAGTGTTTATATTATTTTGTCCATCCCGTGCATATGGTTGTGGATAGGTATATTGTTGTTGGTAGGTATATGGTTGTGGGTAGGCATATGGTTGTGGGTAGGTATATGGTGGTGGGTAGGTATAAAGGTATGTGTACGTATCTGATTGTGGTTAAGTATATGGTTGTGGGCAGGTATAAGGTTGTGGGTAGGTATAAGGTTGTAGATAGGTATATCGTTTATATATATGGTTTTGGGTAGGTATATGGTTGTGGGTAGGTATATGGTTGTGGGTAGGTATAAAGGTTATTGTAGGTATCTGATTGTGGGTAAGTATATGGTTGTGGGCAGGTATAAGGTTGTGGGTAGGTATAAGGTTGTGGGTAGATATATGGTTTTTGGTAGGTATATGGTTGTGGGTAGGTTTAAAGTTGTGGGTAGATATAAAGGTATGTGTAGGTATTTGATTGTGGGTAAGTATATCGTTGTGAGCAGGTATAAGGTTGTGGGTAGGTATAAGATTGTGGGTAGGTATATGGTTGTGGGTAGATATATGGTTGAGGGTAGTTTTAAGGTAGTGGGTAGGTATAAAGTTATATGTAGGTATCTGACTGTGGTTAAGTATACGGTTGTGGGCAGGTATAAGGTTGTAGGTAGGTATATCATTGTGGGCAGATATATGGTTTTTGGTAGGTATATGGTTGTGGGTAGGTTTAAAGTTGTGGGTAGATATAAAGGTATGTGTAGGTATTTGATTGTGGGTAAGTATATCGTTGTGAGCAGGTATAAGGTTGTGGGTAGGTATAAGGTTGTGGGTAGGTATAAGGTTGTGGGTAGGTATAAGGTTGTGGGTAGGTGTAAAGTTGTGGGTAGGTATATGGTTGTGGGTAGATATATGTTTGATGGTAGTTTTAAGGTAGTGTGTAGGTATAAAGGTTTTTGTAGGTATCTGATTATTGTTAAGTATATGGTTGCAGGCAGGTATAAGGTTGTGGGTAGGTATATGGTTCTGGTTAGATATGTGGTTGAGGGTTATTTTTTATGTAGTGGGTAGGTATAAAGGTATATGTAGGTATCTGATTGTGGTTAAGTATATGGTTGTGGGTAGGTATATGGTTGTGGGTATATATATGGTTGAGGGTAGTTTTAAGGTAGTGGGTAGGTATAAAGTTATATGTAGGTATCTGACTGTGGTTAAGTATACGGTTGTAGGTAGGTATATAATTGTGGGTAGATATATGGTTTTTGGTAGGTATATTGTTGTGGGTAGGTTTAAAGTTGTGGGTAGATATAAAGGTATGTGTAGGTATTTGATTGTGGGTAAGTATATCGTTGTGAGCAGGTATAAGGTTGTGGGTAGGTATAAGGTTGTGGGTAGGTATAAGGTTGTGGGTAGGTATAAGGTTGTGGGTAGGTGTAAAGTTGTGGGTAGGTATATGGTTGTGGGTAGATATATGTTTGATGGTAGTTTTAAGGTNAGGTTGTGGGTAGGTGTAAAGTTGTGGGTAGGTATATGGTTGTGGGTAGATATATGTTTGATGGTAGTTTTAAGGTAGTGTGTAGGTATAAAGGTTTTTGTAGGTATCTGATTATTGTTAAGTATATGGTTGCAGGCAGGTATAAGGTTGTGGGTAGGTATATGGTTCTGGTTAGATATGTGGTTGAGGGTTATTTTTTATGTAGTGGGTAGGTATAAAGGTATATGTAGGTATCTGATTGTGGTTAAGTATATGGTTGTGGGCAGGTATAAGGTTGTGGGTAGGTATAAGGTTGTAGATAGGTATATCGTTTATATATATGGTTTTGGGTAGGTATATGGTTGTGGGTAGGTATATGGTTGTGGGTAGGTATAAAGGTTATTGTAGGTATCTGATTGTGGGTAAGTATATGGTTGTGGGCAGGTATAAGGTTGTGGGTAGGTATAAGGTTGTGGGTAGATATATGGTTTTTGGTAGGTATATGGTTGTGGGTAGGTTTAAAGTTGTGGGTAGATATAAAGGTATGTGTAGGTATTTGATTGTGGGTAAGTATATCGTTGTGAGCAGGTATAAGGTTGTGGGTAGGTATAAGGTTGTGGGTAGGTATAAGGTTGTGGGTAGGTATAAGGTTGTGGGTAGGTGTAAAGTTGTGGGTAGGTATATGGTTGTGGGTAGATATATGTTTGATGGTAGTTTTAAGGTAGTGTGTAGGTATAAAGGTTTTTGTAGGTATCTGATTATTGTTAAGTATATGGTTGCAGGCAGGTATAAGGTTGTGGGTAGGTATATGGTTCTGGTTAGATATGAGGTTGAGGGTTATTTTTTATGTAGTGGGTAGGTATAAAGGTATATGTAGGTATCTGATTGTGGTTAAGTATATGGTTGTGGGCAGGTATAAGGTTGTGGGTAGGTATATGGTTGTGTGGTAGGTATAAGGTTGTGGGTAGGTATATTGTTGTGGGAAAGTATAAGGTTGAGGGTTATTTTTTATGTAGTGGGTAGGTATAAAGGTATATGTAGGTATCTGATTGTGGTTAAGTATATGGTTGTGGGCAGGTATAAGGTTGTGGTTAGGTATATGGTTGTGGGTAGTTATATGGTTGTGGGTAGGTAAATTCTTGTGGGCAAGTATAAGGTTGTGGGTAGGTATAAGGTTGTGTGGTAGGTATAAGGTTGTGGGTAGGTATATAGGTATGGTAGGGATAATGTTGTGGGTAGTTTTATGCTTGTGGGTAGTTTAATGCTTGTGGTTAGGTATATGTTTCTGGGTAGGTATATATTTGTGGGTAGGTATAAAGTTGTTGGTAGGTATATGGTTGTGGGTAGATATATGGTTGGTGTAGGTATAAGGTTGTGAGTAGGTATAAAGGTATGTGTAGGTATCTGGTTATGGTTAAGTATATGGTTGTGGGCAGGTATAAGGTTGTGTATAGGTTTAAGGTTGTGGGTAGGTATATGGTTGTGGGTAGATATATGGTTGTGGGTAGGTATATGGTTGTGGGTAGGTATAAGGTTTGGGGTAGCTATATGGTTGTGGGTTGCTATATGGTTGTGGGCAGGTATAAGGTTGTGGGTAGGATTAATGGTTATGTGTTCCTAATAAGTTTTTCGATTGTAACACGCCCTTAAATGCGTTGCTGACAATGTGTATATGTAGGCTACATTTCCTCAGCAAGATAAAGAAAATGGCGAACCTTTAGCAGCGAGAGGCGGCTGTGGCTGCAGCTAAATTCGTCTGTCGTCTCCCGCACACACACTGGCAACAAGACGGGCGCCTGTTTTTACTCCCGCGGCGACGGATGTGTGAGGTCTCTAGGCTGTAAGTCGGTCGTGTATAGGGTTGCCACCTTTTTTTCAAGCAAATAGGGTACATTTCCTTTCTATGGTAAAAAAAAAAAAGTACAACATCTTAAAATAGAGTATTATTTATTTAACCTACCCATATATATTTTTTGTTGCTTCTGGCAACATCCAACAAATATTTATTTTCAAAGAACGTTTTCACGGCGTCTTTACAATCTATGATCATATTTAAATATATAAATAATTCATTTTTCCCACAGGCTTTTGTACTTTTGCCTTCGTTTTGTTTGCTTTGTATGATCCGATTCCAGTAATCGTTTTTTAGGTGTACTTAGAGATATACAGTTATCTGCATCCATAACTGAAGAATTATCACACACAATTTATACGTACAACACTACACACCAAGCAAAAACGGAAAACAATAATTTGAACTTCGAAATTTTCCAAAACCAACAGCAACACAAGTTACACACACAAGTGGACAAGTTGACATGATAATGTTATTTGACATTGACATTTTAGGTTACGTTCAAAAGCGACAGTGCTGCTTTGCATTTAATTTTATCGACGCGATGCGTTCTGTTCCACGCAATATTCGCTTTACCTTTTTATTTTTTTTCGTAAACAATTAAATAAAACTTTCAAACGTCGAAATAGGTAAAATAAAGTATTTTCACGTACTTTATTGTCCTCATAAAGTATAAAGTACGTTTAACCGAAATAGAGTACAATACTTTATTATAAAGTACGGGTGGCAACCCTAGTCGTGTACGTCATCGATGGGGACTCTCTGGTTATACGTATCCCCTGCCTTGCTCGGCACCCTGCAACCTGCACGCAAATTTCCCTACACATACGGAACAGGCAAAACTTATAACAATTCTTACGTTACAATTTTTTTTTCTTTGGAAGAGTCTTTTACTTTTCTGTGCCAATACATGCTTGCATGATACTTATAATCATGGGTTCTATGTATTTCTTACTTTCTGAATGTTAGTACTACTTCCTGTGTGTAATATTTTATTTTATTCTAATTATTGTAAGGTTGATGTACTATTTGTTGTATGTAAATATACGTATCATAATTGCGTTATTTGATGCGACTGAAGTGCTCCATATTCCATACGCCTACGACACGATCGCCTGGAGTGAATATCAAGAATGAACAATAAATAAATACCCATTCTTTGAGTATAGGTGTATGGAAAAGTATAGGTATGCTAAGATTTCGGAAATTCTTGCATGTAGATAACTTGACTTGGACGGTAATTACAGTTTTATTAGTGCGGTGATAACGGCTTCCTTACCTTGAGTTATAAGTACAGGTGTTATACGGCGCATAAATCACGCAGGAAATGTTAAGAAACTCTGTGTGGGGAAACTTGCGATTAGTTTTTTTTATTCGCCGGGAATAGTTGCAAAAAAAATGAATATTGCAATAGCAATATCAATATATATATAATTTTTTTTTCGCTTACGTCTCTGCCCTGCGGGCTAGTTTATTCCTTGTTGGTGAAAGCAATTTTGAGTTCTATTGTTGGCGACCTTGGAGCAAGGGCGTACTACTTGCTGCTATAACATATTGTTCTATATCCTCTCAAGCGTGGTATCCCTTTCACTACCCCCCTCCCAAATTCTTTATACAGTTATTCTCTTTAGCTATGATGGTGCATTTTGTTACATAGCTACGGTCACACGTGCGTAAAATAACACTTTACCTACCAGTTGTATTGCAGAAACGAAAATACTTTTTTTGTAGGGGTAGCTGCTACACTGCCGAATATATATAAATATATATGTATATATATGTGTGTGTGTGTGTCCGAAATGTCCGAAGTTCTTCAAAATAAAGAAATCGATGAGAAATCAAAGGGGAAAAAAATGATTTTGCTTTGAATTTTTATAGTTTTGTGTATTGTGACCGCCAATCATGTTAATTATTATCATTACTTGTTTTAAAAAAACTATGGTCATGTTCTAGTTAATTAGGTTTTCGTTTTTTTTTTTAACTTGAAATTTGAATTTTTTAAGTTTTTATTTGGAACACCACGACGGTCAACTTTATATGAGATAAAAACTTCTGTACACGACTTTGCTGATACCAGATACACCGCATACATTTATAAAACAGTGTTTAAAGCACTGTTTAACATCTATCGTCATCAGAATAAAATAACAACCACGTTAAGCTGTTGTTGATAAATACACTGCCAGATAATAAAAAAAAGCGCGCAGAAAAATGCGTTGGATGGTAACTGAAATACTGTAGAGCTGATGGTACAAGATGAGTAGTACATACAGGTGATCACAAGAACTGAGTAGCAGTGGTACGCCGTCCGGTCGTCTGCAATACTGTGTCGCATCCCCTCGTACCGAGTGAGGTACTCACACGCTGCAACACGCTGTGGCCTGCATGTAGAGGTCTTGCGTTTTGAAAACTCGAATGTGCACTAACTCGTTCCTCGCTGTCGACCATGTGACTCTTGACAGTTGCACTAGATAGAGTCCATGTTGGAAACATGCGCAGAACACATGAATCTGCCCATAGTCCGTTAATGGCTACTTCCACCTTTTCTGAGGCCCTGCTCAAGATATACTTTCAAATTATTCCTCCGCCTCGTGCAAACAAAGCTTAACCAAGTCTCGAATATTACACCAAAGCGACAACGCACCGCATTCTTGCGCACTCTGTATAATAATATTCTGAATAAGAACTATTTCTTATTAGGCATTACCAACACATCTGTTTTATCCCTGTTTTTATTCACAAAAATTGGTAATGAAATAATATAATTTGTAGGTAAAATATACGTTAAAGTTTAATTTAACAAATAATAATCTACTTTTATGTAAACAGGAGCATAAGACGCCTGTGATACAGGACATGCGTAGGAAACTATAATCCATTCACGGTTACTTCACACTTTTCTGAAGTCCTGCTCAAGTTCTATTTCCAGGATATTCCTCCGCCTCGTGCTAGCTAAGCTTAACTAAGTCTAAAAAAACTACACCAAAGGACAACGAACCGAATTCGTGCGCACTCAGTTGTAATGATATTTTGCATGAGAACTATTTATTTCCGGGCGCTACCAACACACATGTTTTCGCACTGATTTTATTCATATTTATTATAAATTAAATATTGAAACTTATAATTAAAATGCAGGCAAAGCTTTAATTTAACTAAAAATAAGATACTGCCATGTGAACAGAAGTATAAAACGCTTGTGATACAAGGCATATTTAGACTATATAGTCTATTCGCGGTTTATTCGCANGGAAATAACTAATCACGTAATACATGCGGTGATTTTTCAAAGGTTTGATTAAAAAAGTGCGAAGAAACCGCGAATAGACTATATAGTCTATTTGCGATTTATTCGCACTTTTTGAACCAAACCGTTGAAAAATCACCCCATGTACTATGACTTATTTCGTTGTTTTCCAAATATGTCACGTATTACGAGCGTTTTATACTTGTATTAACTTAAAGTTACTTAATTTTTAGTTGAATGAACGTTTACTTATTATATATACAGTGTAATATTTTACTTGTAATTAATATGACTAATACAGGCACAAAATAGGGGTGCAGACAATGTCTGGTAAGAAATAGTTAACATGCAAATTGATATTACACTGCGTCCGCACGTATCCGGCGCGCTGTCCCTTTGGTGTAACTTCTCTACACCTGGTTGAGGTTTGTTTGCACGAGGCGGAGGGATATCCTGGAAGTAGGTCTTCAGAAAAGTTGGGAGTAACCTTGAACAGCCTATAACCATTTTCACTGTGTATTTCTTTAAATATATTTAATAGAATGAAAGTAAAAACTGGCGGGCTGTAAATAATATATTTTTATTAAATCTTTCCTCAGAAAAAAATTCTATTCCCACGACATTTATTTGCAGAGATGGAATGCTGTTTCTTGCTGCCGAACCCCGCGGTCTGAAGCAAAGCCGCGAAGACCAAAGACCGAGTTGTGCTGATTCACGATGATATCACCCCCACGCCAATCGCCCACAAAAAAAATAATCGTTCCAGAGTGTTCAGCGGAAGGTTTGGCAGCATTCGCCAATACATCCCCGATCTTACACCACGTGATTTTGATATTTTGGGCAACCTGAAATAACCTACGGACTGACTGACGATTTGACGATGAGGAGGTGAAACCAGCTGTCGTAGAATGTCCTCGCGAACAGGGATCGTTGTTATGTCGTTAAAGGATCAAATAGTTAGTCGTTCGTTGCGTTCCGATAATGTTTACAGCGACTAGGCGAATACGCGGGAAAATGGTACAGCGTACTTATGCTCTACTGTACTATGCTGCATGTAGCAATGTGAAGTACGGGGAACATTATTTGCAAATAACGTTATATCAATGGTATGTCGCCGAAGCCAGAGTCGGGCGTATCGCTGAACCGACTGTGGGCGAGGAAAATAAGCGTCCGCTTTGTTTCCGCGTGTTGTGATGTTGAATCGTCATTTACTTAACTGTAAAATTGAAAGACTTTATATCCTCGCGAAAATTATTTTCTTCAGGATTTGGCAGTTATTCGGTGGTATTCACAACTTGGTATCAGAAATTGCGATACTGAGCTTCTGTCATGTTTCCATGCTGTGCGTAGTCGAGTCTGCATCAGCGGGGGATTACTGTTCCGTGCACTGATATTCTGGATTTGTTGACGTCCCACCGACATTTTACTTCGCTCAACACACCGTCGCCTCAGATAGTCCCACTCTCTAAAATGTAAAAAGTTAAAACTGCTCCAAAATCAGAGAATTTGACTGCTCTTCTATTGAAACTCCTCCACTTGAATCAGTGAAATTCTACTGATCAATTTAGTTGTTTGTATCCACTGATTAAACGGTGATTTCTAATGATTAACAGCGAATTGCACTGGCCTGGCGGTAAAACCTCGTCGCATTTCACAGATCTGCCAGTAGATAACAGTTTATTAACCGCAGATTCAGTGAAATAATTGTACTGATTGAAGTCACAGATTCATATTTAGTGCGTAGAATAATGAAAATCAACGCAAAATTCTTTTAACAAATATAAAACAGTAACGTCGTGTATCTTGCTGACAAAGTCTGTTATCGTACATTTACCAGATCAGTTTTTTTTAACCGATAGTCCAAAACATGGCAAAATGAACAAAGTAAAGAAGACAAAGAAAGCGAATAGAAATCAAAACAGCTGCCAGTTAAAAGATTACATCAAATCAAAGAACGTTTTCACGGCGTCTTTACAATCTATGATCATATTTAAATATATAAATAATTCATTTTTCCCACAGGATTTTGTACTTTTGCCTTCGTTTTGTTTGCTTTGTATGATCCGATTCCAGTAATCGTTTTTTAGGTGTACTTAGAGATATACAGTTATCTGCATCCATAACTGAAGAATTATCACACACAATTTATACGTACAACACTACACACCAAGCAAAAACGGAAAACAATAATTTGAACTTCGAAATTTTCCAAAACCAACAGCAACACAAGTTACACACACAAGTGGACAAGTTGACATGATAATGTTATTTGACATTGACATTTTAGGTTACGTTCAAAAGCGACAGTGCTGCTTTGCATTTAATTTTATCGACGCGATGCGTTCTGTTCCACGCAATATTCGCTTTACCTTTTTATTTTTTTTCGTAAACAATTAAATAAAACCTTCAAACGTCGAAATAGGTAAAATAAAGTATTTTCACGTACTTTATTGTCCTCATAAAGTATAAAGTACGTTTAACCGAAATAGAGTGCAATACTTTATTATAAAGTACGGGTGGCAACCCTAGTCGTGTACGTCATCGATGGGGACTCTCTGGTTATACGTATCCCCTGCCTTGCTCGGCACCCTGCACATACGGAACAGGCAAAACTTATAACAATTCTTACGTTACAATTTTTTTTTTCTTAGGAAGAGTCTTTTACTTTTCTGTGCCAATACATGCTTGCATGATACTTATAATCATGGGTTCTATGTATTTCTTANATAAAGTATAAAGTACGTTTAACCGAAATAGAGTACAATACTTTATTATAAAGTACGGGTGGCAACCCTAGTCGTGTACGTCATCGATGGGGACTCTCTGGTTATACGTATCCCCTGCCTTGCTCGGCACCCTGCAACCTGCACGCAAATTTCCCTACACATACGGAACAGGCAAAACTTATAACAATTCTTACGTTACAATTTTTTTTTCTTTGGAAGAGTCTTTTACTTTTCTGTGCCAATACATGCTTGCATGATACTTATAATCATGGGTTCTATGTATTTCTTACTTTCTGAATGTTAGTACTACTTCCTGTGTGTAATATTTTATTTTATTCTAATTATTGTAAGGTTGATGTACTATTTGTTGTATGTAAATATACGTATCATAATTGCGTTATTTGATGCGACTGAAGTGCTCCATATTCCATACGCCTACGACACGATCGCCTGGAGTGAATATCAAGAATGAACAATAAATAAATACCCATTCTTTGAGTATAGGTGTATGGAAAAGTATAGGTATGCTAAGATTTCGGAAATTCTTGCATGTAGATAACTTGACTTGGACGGTAATTACAGTTTTATTAGTGCGGTGATAACGGCTTCCTTACCTTGAGTTATAAGTACAGGTGTTATACGGCGCATAAATCACGCAGGAAATGTTAAGAAACTCTGTGTGGGGAAACTTGCGATTAGTTTTTTTTATTCGCCGGGAATAGTTGCAAAAAAAATGAATATTGCAATAGCAATATCAATATATATATAATTTTTTTTTCGCTTACGTCTCTGCCCTGCGGGCTAGTTTATTCCTTGTTGGTGAAAGCAATTTTGAGTTCTATTGTTGGCGACCTTGGAGCAAGGGCGTACTACTTGCTGCTATAACATATTGTTCTATATCCTCTCAAGCGTGGTATCCCTTTCACTACCCCCCTCCCAAATTCTTTATACAGTTATTCTCTTTAGCTATGATGGTGCATTTTGTTACATAGCTACGGTCACACGTGCGTAAAATAACACTTTACCTACCAGTTGTATTGCAGAAACGAAAATACTTTTTTTGTAGGGGTAGCTGCTACACTGCCGAATATATATAAATATATATGTATGTATATATATGTGTGTGTGTGTGTCCGAAATGTCCGAAGTTCCTCAAAATAAAGAAATCGATGAGAAATCAAAGGGGAAAAAAATGATTTTGCTTTGAATTTTTATAGTTTTGTGTATTGTGACCGCCAATCATGTTAATTATTATCATTACTTGTTTTAAAAAAACTATGGTCATGTTCTAGTTAATTAGGTTTTCGTTTTTTTTTAACTTGAAATTTGAATTTTTTAAGTTTTTATTTGGAACACCACGACGGTCAACTTTATATGAGATAAAAACTTCTGTACACGACTTTGCTGATACCAGATACATCGCATACATTTATAAAACAGTGTTTAAAGCACTGTTTAACATCTATCGTCATCAGAATAAAATAACAACCACGTTAAGCTGTTGTTGATAAATACACTGCCAGATAATAAAAAAAAGCGCGCAGAAAAATGCGTTGGATGGTAACTGAAATACTGTAGAGCTGATGGTACAAGATGAGTAGTACATACAGGTGATCACAAGAACTGAGTAGCAGTGGTACGCCGTCCGGTCGTCTGCAATACTGTGTCGCATCCCCTCGTACCGAGTGAGGTACTCACACGCTGCAACACGCTGTGGCCTGCATGTAGAAGGTCTTGCGTTTTGAAAACTCGAATGTGCACAAACTCGTTCATCGCTGTCGACCATGTGACTCTCGACAGTTGTACTAGATAGAGTCCATGTTGGAAACATGCGCAGAACACATAAATCTGCCCATAGTTCGTTAATGGCTACTTCCACCTTTTCTGAGGCCCTGCTCAAGATATACTTTCAAATTATTCCTCCGCCTCATGCAAACAAAGCTTAACCAAGTCTCGAATATTACACCAAAGGGACAACGCACCGCATTCTTGCGCACTCCGTATAATAATATTCTGAATAAGAACTATTTCTTATTAGGCATTACCAACACATCTGTTTTATCCCTGTTTTTATTCATAAAAATTGGTAATGAAATAATATAATTTGTAGGTAAAATATATGTTAAAGTTTAATTTAACAAATAATAATCTACTTTTATGTAAACAGGAGCATAAGACGCCTGTGATACAGGAGATGCGTAGGAAACTATAATCCATTCACGGTTACTTCACACTTTTCTGAAGCCCTGCTCAAGTTCTATTTCCAGGATATTCCTCCGCCTCGTGCTAGCTAAGCTTAACTAAGTCTAAAAAAACTACACCAAAGGACAACGAACCGAATTCGTGCGCACTCAGTTGTAATGATATTTTGCATGAGAACTATTTATTTCCGGGCGCTACCAACACACATGTTTTCGCACTGATTTTATTCATATTTATTATAAATTAAATATTGAAACTTATAATTAAAATGCAGGCAAAGCTTTAATTTAACTAAAAATAAGATACTGCCATGTGAACAGAAGTATAAAACGCTTGTGATACAAGGCATATTTAGACTATATAGTCTATTCGCGGTTTATTCGCACTTTTTGAACCAAACCGTTGAAAAATCACCCCATGTACTATGACGTATTTGGTTGTTTTCCAAATATGTCACATATTACGAGCGTTTTATATTTGTATTGACATAAAGTTACTTAATTTTTAGTTATATGAACGTTTACTTTTTATATATAAATTGTAATATTTTACTTGTAATTAATATGACTAATACAGGCACAAAATAGGCGTGCAGACAATGTCTGGTAAGAAATAGTTAACATGCAAATTGATATTACACTGCGTCCGCACGCATCCGGTGCGCTGTCCCTTTGGTGTAACTTCTCTACACCTGGTTGAGGTTTGTTTGCACGAGGCGGAGGGATATCCTGGAAGTAGGTCTTCAGAAAAGTTGGGAGTAACCTTGAACAGCCTATAACCATTTTCACTGTGTATTTCTTTAAATATATTTAATAGAATGAAAGTAAAAACTGGCGGGCTGTAAATAATATATTTTTATTAAATCTTTCCTCAGAAAAAAATTCTATTCCCACGACATTTATTTGCAGAGATGGAATGCTGTTTCTTGCTGCCGAACCCCGCGGTCTGAAGCAAAGCCGCGAAGACCAAATACCGAGTTNGAAGCAAAGCCGCGAAGACCAAATACCGAGTTATGCTGATTCACGATGATATCACCCCCACGCCAAACACCCACAAAAAATAATCGCTAGAGTGTTCAGCGGAAGGTTTGGCAGCATTCGCCAAATACATCCCCGATCTTACACCACGTGGTTTTGATATTTTGGGCAACATGAAATAACCTATGGACTGACGACGATTTGACAATGAGGAGGTGAAACCAGCTGTCGTAGAATGTCCTCGCGAACAGGGATCGTTGTTATGTCGTTAAAGGATCAAATAGTTAGTCGTTCGTTGCGTTCCGACAATGTTTACAGCGACTAGGCGAATACGGGTGAAAATGGTACAGCGTACTTATGCTCTACTGTACTATGCTGCATGTAGCAATGGAAAGTACGGGGAACATTATTTGCAAATAACGTTATATCAATGGTATGTCGCCGAAGCCAGAGTCGGGCGTATCGCTGAACCGACTGTGGGCGAGGAAAATAAGCGTCCGCTTTGTTTCCGCGTGTTGTGATGTTGAATCGTCATTTACTTAACTGTAAAATTGAAAGACTTTATATCCTCGCGAAAATTATTTTCTTCAGGATTTGGCAGTCATTCGGTGTTATTCACAACTTGGTATTAGAAATTGCGATACTGAGCTTCTGCCATGTTTCCATGCTGTGCGTAGTCGAGTCTGCATCAGCGGGGGATTACTGTTCCGTGCACTGATATTCTGGATTTGTTGACGTGCCACCGACATTTTCCTTCGCTCAACACACCACCGCCTCAGATAGTCCCACTCTCTAAAATGTAAAAAGTTAAAACTGCTCCAAAATCAGAGAATTTGACTGCTCTTCTATTGAAACTCCTCCACTTGAATCAGTGAAATTCTACTGATCAATTTAGTTGTTTGTATCCACTGATTAAACGGTGATTTCTAATGATTAACAGCGAATTGCACTGGCCTGGCGGTAAAACCTCGTCGCATTTCACAGATCTGCCAGTAGATAACAGTTTATTAACCGCAGATTCAGTGAAATAATTGTACTGATTGAAGTCACAGATTCAGATTTAGTGCGTAGAATAAGGAAAATCAACGCAAAATTCTTTTAACAAATATAAAACAGTAACGTCGTGTATCTTGCTGACAAAGTCTGTTATCGTACATTTACCAGATCAGTTTTTTTTAACCGATAGTCCAAAACATGGAAAAATGAACAAAGTAAAGAAGACAAAGAAAGCGAATAGAAATCAAAACAGCTGCCAGTTAAAAGATTACATCAAAATAAGAAACGTTTTCCGTGTTATGTATCTTAATTTATTTTTCACTGCTACTGGGTGGGAGGAGGGGTGTACAAAATGCACGTATCTTAACAACCAGCTCAGGGTATCTTTATCATGATGTTATACCAACACATAACACCAGAGAAACTGAAGTCACGATGAGCTGTGCGAAAACACTCGGACAGCGAGTAAGCCAAACCAGTGACCGAGCCCAAACCTCGGCATGGCTGAGAAACGATTCGGTATCAACCGGTTTCGCAGCCCATTACAGTCACGCCCCGTAGCTGTTAGCTGTTCTTGCATAACCGCGCGACAAGGAGCCAGGGCTTGACTTTTTACTGCGTCACGTGCCGCAGGTTCTTTGAACTTTAGAGCTGGGTTTCACAATGCGTTGTCTGTCGGAGGAAAGAGCGCAGATGCACGGCGTGTGTGTAGCGTGGGCTGCTCACGGTAAAGTGAGCGCTTTTGAAACCAACCTTTGAGAAATGTCACTGCCCTTACCCCTGTATATTGTAACGGACACAGTGACCGGTATGCGCCCAGTAAAGTTGGTAATGACGGCGGGAAAGTAGTTCGTCTTAACGTTTAATTACAGTGCTTGTTATAAACATGCCTAAGTAGATAGATTATGTGGGACCTGGGACAGGGGCTGAGGTATTCGGACGTTCGGGTGGACATGGCATCTGGCAGAGGACCAGGCGTGATCTTGACATTTGACCTTGACCTTTGACGTTGGAAAACACTCAACATGTATAGTATTTCCCCTCGAAATTTCCCGAATTTCCCTCCAAATCCGCCATATTTCCTGCAAAATGTTTCCTTACGCAAATTTCTATGAGTCACTCAGTCTAAAAATAGCATGACCTTGTTTTAAGAATGTTCCAGTTCATGCTCTGTCATTCTACTTCATGCTCTGTCATTCCATGCTGCCATATCGTTTCTGGAGTTTTCCAGTCCATGCTGTCATTCCATGTCAACATCTGTATATTCTAATTACATCCATGCTAATTATGTCAAGTTCAGTAGGTCTATATCCGACTCTCACAAACTTATAGGCATAGTTAGCTATAATTCCTTAACTGTTCAAGATACAGCCGCCAAATTAATATCGTAGGCATCAACCAGCGACAACGAACAGAGTGATAGGGTCAAGTATACTTTAAGTCCTCCTGTAAGCATAGTTTGCCACAATTTCCCATCCACAGAAGCTACAGCCGCTAAATTCATATAATAGACATCAGCCCTGAGGACGACCAGGGCAGTTTGGTCAATTATGCATTAAGCCCTCATATAAGCATAGTTGAACACCATTTCTCATCTGCTTAAGCTATAGTCACCAAATTCATATAACAGGCATCGCTCCNCGCCAAATTCATATAACATGCATCGCTCCCGGCGACGATCAGGGTGGCTGAGTCAACTATGCCATTAACCTTCTACGAAAGACTGAACATAGGATGTTTGTATGGCGGCGCATATGTTACCGGGTCGTTAAGTTCGTAGTTATTTGCCGCACAATGTAGCTAATAACACGATTCTAATATATGTGCGGCAGTTCGCTCCTGTCACACATAAAAATTTTTTCCTTCAAACTCCTTCCAGTAAGTTTGGTCAAAAAAGCTGGAGAGTTGTGACGTCACCGAAACGTCATAAACGCCGCCATATTTGCCTGAAAATGTTGGATGACTCCAGTTTCCATCAAACATTTGAATATTGGACCGGTTCTAAAATTATTTTGATGTTTGATGGGCTCCTCAGCGAATCAGAATCGTGCATGAAAAAAATGGCCGTTTTCGATGTTGCGAAACTTTAAAATGGCGAACAATTACTGGAAACAAAATATGGTTATGAAGATAATTAATTTACGTAGAAGCTGTGTGGGCATAAATGCTGTTTTAAGTCAACATTGCACAAAATATTAAGAACTCAGAGGCATTAAATTTTATTGCGCAGGAAATAAACTTATAATTTATTAAAGAAGTGAAAATAAATTACAACGTTCGTTACATTTCTTCCTGTAGCGGACCGTATGGAAACGCAACAGCAGTATCTCACTTTGAAAATAATTTTTAAATGAAAATTCAGACTAAATCCTCCCGTTGAAAATTTAGGCAGCATGGTGCATTTTCAAACACATTAAAGATTGTTTGATAAAATTTGTTGAATGGAAAAATTTGGTGTTCGTACTTCAAATTTTCTTTTCAAGTATATTTGAATGCGAGAATGTTACATTGTGAGAGCACCCCGCGAGGAACCTCCCTTGCCTGTCTAGCCAGCTCGCCAACTCAACTGCCACCCACGTAGTGGCCGGAGCTATAGTACGTGCGTGCGTGTGTGATCCTGTCAGTGTCGCAGTGACAAGCACCTATAGGATGTTCACAGCAAAGTGAGCACCTTTGACGCCCTAGTTACTTTTCTCTTCCAGCCATTTTTTTAAAATCCTTTAACCACTTTTTTTGAAATAAATGTTGCCACGTAAGTAATCAACACAGTATTTGTATTACGCCACACTCGGAAGTTAACGCCCAAGGCAAAAATAAAATATATTTACTGACTATTATTGCAAATGAGAGGGTTTTCGCAAGTGCTCACTTCACCGTGGATAGCCTATAGGTTACGGCGAGGGGGAGGAGTGTAGCGGGTTACGCTCATAAACTAAAGGTGAGCTACAGTATGTTCGCGATTTCTCCACACTTTTTTGAATCAAACCTTTGAAAAATCAGCACATGTACGATGTGATTGGCTGTTTCCTAAATATGTCGTGTATCAAATGCGTTTTATATTTTTGTCGACGTAAATGTACCGTATTTTTGGTTAAAATTAACTTTTAATTATATTCTATCTGTAAATTATAACATTTCATTTAGGATTAATATGAATAGAAACAGAGAAAAAAGTGTATGTTGATAATGCCTAGTGAGAAATAGTTCTTATGCATAATGTTATTAAACTGAGTACGCACGAATTTTGGTGCGTTGTCCCTTTAGTGTAATTTTATACACTTGGTTAACCTTCGTTTACGTGAGACGGAGGAATGTGCTGTAAGTAGAACTCAAGCAGTGCTTCAGGAAAGTTGGACGTAGGCGTGAATGGACTATATATTGCCAGCGTCCTTTCAACGCTGCTCGAGCCTTGCAGCCGTCAAGGAACCCTCTCACAATACGGAGTGGTTCTGCGTCGACGATGCGTTCACCACACAGACTGAAGGTGGAGACATACACTGAAGAGCCAAAAAAAACTGATACACCTGCCTGAAATCGTGTAGGGCCCCCGCGAGCACGCAGAAGTGCCGCAAGACGACGTGGCATGGACTCGACTAATGTCTGAAGGTATGCAGGAGGCATTGAAATCTGCGCCAATTTGAGAAAGGGTTGCACGTCTGTCACGTTTAATGATTCTCGTCAGTCGTCGTTTGTCCCGTTCTTTCGNCCGCAGCGATGTCGAAGATGTGATGTTTTGCCGGATTCCCGATATTCACGGTACACTCGTGAAATGGTCGTGCGCGAACTTCGAAATGTTATCGCTACCTCGGAGATGCTATGTCCCATCTCTCGTGCGCCGACTATAACACCATATTCAAACTCACT
>NQII01023644.1:14264-24724 GCA_002778355.1 Clitarchus hookeri | reverse complement strand
GTCTGTCACGTTTAATGATTCTCGTCAGTCGTCGTTTGTCCCGTTCTTTCACGATCTTTTCCGGCCGCAGCGATGTCGAAGATGTGATGTTTTACCGGATTCCCGATATTCACGGTACACACGTGAAATGGCCGTACGCGAACATCCAAATGTTATCGCTACCACGGAGATGCTATGTCCCATCTGTCGTGTGCCGACTATAACACCACGTTCAAACTCACTTAAATCTTGATGACCTGCCATTGTAGCAGTAATAACCGATCTAGCTGCCGACCTCATCGCGTTACTCTGTTGGTTCCATAACTCTGTTATTTGCATACGCACACCTATACCGGTTTTCTTGGCTCTTCAGTGTATAACGTGCGCACATACACGCAATCTTGCTGCTCAGCTGTGGCGCAGTCTGGGTCTTCGTGCAATGCAATCGCGGTAGCTTTTACCTCTTCATGCGGCGCCGTGACTGACATGTTTAAAGGTACGATACTGCTGTGGTTCTGCAAAGTACTCAAGTTTGTTCACTACCCCGTAGTGTGCAGACAATGGACATACAAGCAGCAAACGTGTGAGCCATTCATGGTAAATAAACTGATATTTACTGCTGCGGATGTGTTAGTGGCATGCTGATGGGCCATTTATGGCATGCCAACCGTTGTTTACCTTTGGGGACATACAAGAAGAAAATTTGTGTGCCACTCATGGTATGCCAACTTTTGCTTCATACTGAAGAAATATTATCAGCAATTTTATGTGCCATTCATTGCATGCCAACTGTTAACTGCTGGGGACGTATTACTGATAATTTCATGGGCCATTTATGGCATGCCCAATATATATTAATGTGCAATAGCAAATAGCATATGTGAATTCACTTGCACTTTTATATCATGCATATATGAAGTAAAATTATCAAGTGACATTGCTAGTATTAGGAAAAAATAATTTTGATACTGGAAACATGCAAAGCATAAAACGTTAAAACATTCGTTATTTTGTATTTTAAATTCCACTTTAAAGAATCCTGAAACTAAAATAATAGTATTTTAGACAAAATACATAAATCCCAGAATTGGCTTGCGATACTAGCATAAACTGGGTCTATAGCAAATCTAATATTATAACTTTGACGTGAACCACGCGTCCACGAACTTCTTGTGCCCACTCTGACGCCACAGTCACATCAACTGCATCAGATGCACCGGGCCGCACCAGCATCAGGCCAAGAGTGCGTAGTGCAGGTTGACAAGAACTGAACATGCACCTTCTTGCCAACAGGTACTACGTGATTCAAGAGACCGTCCTATTTTATTTATTACAAGAGGTAACTCAGAAATAAACAGACGTATGTACAATATGATTGATTTCTACAATAAAATAATAACAATTAAGCGAGGCGTGTTTTATTGCTTGAAAGTACCACGCTGATTTTGTAAAAGAAATGCAAATTAATTACGTCAAAATAGGCTTATCATTAAAATAAAAATTTATTAATAAATTTGAAAACATTTTCAGCCGATTGCATTTAACGATTAGTTACGCCCACTGGAGTATCTACATAGTATCCGTAACCCCCTACAAAGTAAATATTATCGGCTCAAAATCTGATGCCGAAATATAAATACGATTTTATAACTCTCCGGTGGTACAAATTAGTTTTTCTTAAATTGAGTATTTGCAAAGGTTTTTAATTTTTCTTGTTGACCAAAAATATTTAAAAATTATCTATTTCGGAGAGCCGGGAGCAAAGAAGTAATGTCTGGTACTGCAACCAACATTTGCGTTTAAATTTCATGATTTTGTGTGTTCATATTATTCTGTCAATGTGGAAACAATGGGTCTATAAATTTTGAAGCTATTTAGACTGTAACATTGAAACCCCCAACTGTTTTGTGCATAAAATGCACATCTCATCGCTTTGGAATGATGTTTTACGCAGTGATGTTATTTTTCAAAGTTGTGGGCTAGCCATATTTGTTTTTCGCTAGGGCTGTTGTGTACACATATAAGCTCGTGAGCTTCGTGTGCAGGAAATAAAGTTGGTATCAAGGACAGAAGAGAGACCACTACAACAGTGGACATGACTGTTCCAGCTCAGTTTGAACTATTTTGACACCTTGCAGCTCATTTGAATTTACGATATTTTTAATTCTGCACCACGTATTTAATTAAATTTTTATTCCATTTGCAGAAACTTTAACACGAACACCCTGAATGATAGTAGGAGATCTTAAACCTTGAGACTGTGTAAAATTTTAATTTTAAAATTTACTTTTAATAAAAGTATTGTTTTGAGAATGATACATTAATTTGCCCTGCTATGACGTAATATTTTGCTAGTTAGTGTCGGCATCAATAACCTGTATAATTTATTGAATCGCAAAGCAAACCACTATACGATTGGTTAATATATATATATATATATTCATATATTTACAACACTCCGTTTGTTCGGACGCGTATAACTCCCAAAAAAATCTGCCAATTTTCATTCTGTTTTTTATAAACCTTCCTTTCGTTCCCACGAGTGTTTGTACACCTTTCTTTTTTATCTGTATTACCTGTAAAGGTACTAAAATATGCAAAAAGCTCATTTTTACCATGCTTTCGCATCATGAAGCGACTTTGTTGACATCTGTCTGTTTGAACATTTCAGTTTGTTGTTCTCTCATTCCATCAGAAATTCCCTTTCACTTAAAAATAACACAGTTTCCAGTCAGATTGGCATTTGCAATGACAATAAATNAGAAATTCCCTTTCACTTAAAAATAACACAGTTTCCAGTCAGATTGGCATTTGCAATGACAATAAATAAAGCTCAAAGGCAGTCATTGCATTTGTGCGGAATAGATTTAGGAACATAATGTTTTTCGCACGGCCAATTGTATGTGTCGTGTTCTAGAGAAGGAAAACCATCCAACTTATTCATACGCACGGAAGATGGTAAAAATAAAAACATTGTATACAAACAAGTATTTCAATAATAACAATTTTGAAAATAAATATACTTCATTCAATAAATTTCACAGAAAAGAATATAACCAAAATCTTTTATGCAACATCAACGCGTAGCCGGGTAAGCTAGTTGCTAATATAATTTTATTTTTGAAGTCCAGATCTACACATGAAAAATTACCTTATCACTGTATTATTCTTAAACTTTCTTTCTTCCGTTTGATTAAATATTTGAGTGGCTCTGAGCTGCCACTGTTTTCATTTCTAGTAGCCTTACACCAGCTAGCTATTGTATTCGTTTTCAGTCTGTTAACTTATAGATTGCTGAGCAGAGGATTAGTAAGTATCTACCAGGGTGTACCAACTGAGACGTTGAAAANAGTCTGTTAACTTATAGATTGCTGAGCAGAGGATTAGTAAGTATCTACCAGGGTGTACCAACTGAGACGTTGAAAATTGGAAAGTTCTAATTGCTGGTCGCATACATTTTGGGTCTTATTTCCACTCGTCAGTCTGCAGTGTTAGCCGGCCGAGAAATATTATTCCACGAGATACAAACGAGACGTTTCACTCATAAGACGTTAAAATTTATACATCACATAAATTACATTAGACTGGTCTATACAATTTAACTTCGTTTGTGCGGATATGTCAATGGCTGAACATGCCCTCAGCTTCATAAATCTGGATGCTCCTAGTGCAAGAAAAGAAAACTAGGTCCACTCATGTCAGGTCGAAGAGCTTTCGTGTACCGTTGTACTCGTCTTGTTGTTTGTGGACTCCTGTAAATATATACAGTTACCTACATTTCCTAAAGGAGATTAGGAAAACTGTAAACCCTAATAGTATGCTATGGTTATATGCTACTGGTTACAGAACAACAAGTAATTTATTTAATTAATTCCCCAAGGATTTTTAATTTCTGAGTTATGTAAAATTTAAATAATGTCAAATTAATTAAAAAGGGAGAATAAAAAGAGTATTAAAAAATTACTTAAAATATTTTTGACTCATAACACTCTTTTACCTTTCCATACAAAATAATTTTCATATATTTTGAATGATTCTGTTGGCAATACAAAGAAAGATAAAATATAATTAGTTATTAAAAAAATATGTTAAAATAAAAAGACGTCAAAAAAAATTCAGGTGTGCCAGTTATTTTTATTTCATGAGCATAAATAGGTATCCAACAATACACAGAAGGCACGAGGATTACAGGCTTGTCAAGTAGGAAAATAAGAATTATCCATGGTGATAGCCACCAATTCCTCCTCCCAGACCGCCGCTACCAACACTTCCGTGTCCACTGTGACTGCTGTATCCTCCATGGTGTGTTACCACACTCGCGTAGCTGCTGCTTTGTCCTCCGTGGCCACCCAGTCCATTGCTTCCAGACAGGCCCCCGTGGAGCGATCCGATGCTGCTGTGTCCTCCATGGCCACCCAGTCCATAGATTCCAGACAGACCCCCGTGGAGCGATCCGATGCTGCTGTATCCTCCATGGCCACCCAGTCCATAGCTTCCAGACAGACCCCCGTGGAGCGATCCGATGCTGCTGTAGCCGCTGCTGAGTCCACCCTGGCCTCCAATGCCCCCAGCAGAGAATGAGCCGTGTCCACCATATCCAGCACCCTGTCCACCATATTCACCACTCAGACCTCCGTATCCACCTCCCAGACCTCCTGCTGAGTGGCTCTCCAAAACCACTGGAACTGTCTTCTCCACTATGTAGGGTTGGGGTACTGGTACGGCGACTGGCTTGGCTACTGGTACGGCTACATGCTGTGGAATATGGACGGGGTACGGCTGTGGCACGGGTACTTTCACAGGTACACTCACGGGGTAAGGAACAGGTTTCTCCACTGGGTAGGGGACTGGATTATCCACGGGTACAGGCACTGGCTTGGGAATGTGGACAGGGTAGGGCCTCTCCACTGGGACATGTACAGGCACATTGACTGGGTAAGGTACAGCCCTCTCCACCGGGTAGGGTACCGGATGGGGTACTGCGACAGGAACTTCCTGATTTATGGTGACGGACGTGACCTGGCCAGATCCCAGGGCACCGCCACCACCGGCTCCGCCCAAACCAAGGCCGCCACTGCCGGCTCCACCGATTCCATATCCGCCGCTCAGACCGCCACTGCCGGCTCCACCTAGTCCATATCCACCGCTCAGTCCGCCATGGCCGATACTGCCGTAACCAGACAGCCCGTGTCCACCGCCATATCCGCCGCCGTATCCACCGCCATAGCCAAGGCCAACAAGTCCTCGCTTGTCTTGTTTCTTGTTGTCCTGCTTGCTTTCCTCTGCCGAAGTGATGGTGGCGAGCACCAAAATGACAACACACACCTGAAATGATCAAAGTGACAAGTCGCTTAATAGTATGCAACTCATGTTTATTGAACACTTATGTCGCCAAATTTCTTGAATAAAACATACTCTTTTGGAATTTATGTTGGGTCATGTATAATCGCAGTACATTGAGTTTGTGTTACATGACCATGTTTTGTAGTTGTGTAGACTGATATTTTGAAATTCAACCAAAAATGGGTTGAAAAGGGGTGAAATGCATTTTATAAATTTTCTTAATCTCTCTTAAGCCCGATAACATGTTCAACGTCGTTTTAGTATAAAAATGTTGCATGTAAAGACGCCTAAAATTAATTTTGAGGATATATTTTCTCAAGTTCAACCCACATAGTTTTAAATACATAAGATATTTGTCACATAACCCTCCAACTTTCCATTAACCTCTAAAACATATAGGCATTATTTTCTCTTAAGAAGGGTTACTATTGAGTAGCGTAAAATCTCATTTTTGAAATGTTTAAAAATTCCATTTCAAAGCCGCTCCCTCCTTCCCACCCCCCACTCCCAAAATCTTTTACACTCGAGGCTTCGTTCATGTGTACAACATAGGTGCAAATATTTTGTTTTTAATTTTTGAACCACTCTGTATATTAAATAAGTAGCTTCACGCTCCGATCACTGCATTACCAATTAACTTGGTAAGCCTACTCTTAAACAAAGTACGCATATCTGGCCATACGAGAAGCAGTCTTCCATCAAGTGTATCGCTTCCACCTATGGCCACCGACCCTAGGCCTTATTTATTCTAATGAAACTAACTTTGAAGGGGAACTGATATGTCTTAAATTCGAGAGGGTTCTCAGATGAAAAAAGTTGTATGCGCTGATTGAAAACAGATTCTCTTCCGAGCACAACTTGCTAAGATTGTGCTCCTGTGAAGAGGCTTCACATGCAGACTCTTACCACTGTAGTTAAATATAGGAAGGGGGTCAATATTTTGCATAAACATTACTTAACCCCCGACTTTGTAGAGAAACTTATGTGCTGGAAAGCCAGAAGGGTTTGACGCTATTGAGAAATCTCACGGTGTAATGAACGTCACCATTCCTTTGCACGGCCGTGTACACATTTCTAACCCTTCGAGAGACTTGAGCAAACTGTCAATAATTTCATCGGTCTTTATGTTCTTGGAGGATTTTAATGGCATGGTTGCATTGCCAATCCGTGGACGACTTACTAACACTGAAGCTGTCAGTATGTATCTGTTCTATGATACGAGAAAATCTAGTAATACGTATTGCAAAGTAAAATCATATATTTCCCATCTAACAATGTTTATATTAGAAAACAAAAATTAAGATGGGAATTTTTGGCTATTAATTCACGTTAAATATCTCTGAAATTTATAATACGTTATTAGTTTAAAACATTTCTCTGATTCGTAACTGTACATCTGAACAGTTCAAAATGTTACTTTACAATGTCTCCATAAGTATTAACAGTGAGTATGGATTTGTAAATTTATTTGTTTCATACATGCAATTTATTAGTACGGGTGGCCTACAACAGAGGATTTATTAAAACTTTTAACTGAATTGATATTTTTATTTGTTCTGATTAAATGTAAAATTATTCCTCCACATTACTTGTGCTCTATGCTCTTATCTCATTGTTTGCAAGGCGTAGTAGTTAAAGCAGTTACACTGAATATTAGAAAACTATTGAAACCTTATATTCAATCAATTTGTAGACCATTTTGTGGCTTGAATATACAGTCAAATTTCGAGATGTTCGTACTCTATTGCATTTATTTTCTAAAGTGGAAAGATCCTCAATGTGAAAATTGTACCTTAATATTTGCGAATTCTGTATACGGACACAAAATCCGAAAACCTGATGTATCTGTTGTAACTAATATTGGAATACTTTTTTCTCTTTTTCTTTAATGCTACACATCTCATGAAATAGATAGGATACACATGAATATTTTCAGGTTACATGTAAGATAAAATAATGTCTATGGTGTTTCTATTAATTAATATGTATGGTAGTTTTAATATGTCATTGCAGACCGGCTTTTACGTATGATAGTGTTGGAGTAAAGTATGATTAAATATTTTTACATTGATTTTATCCTTAAATATTAAATAAATACTAATAATGTAAATATTAAAAACAGTTCTTGGGTAAAGTGAAAAATAACTCACAAAATACGGGCCAAAAACAACTGATTTCTGAAAGCATGCAGATACGACACCTATAGGCATAATAAAAACTTTACCTTGCTAATTAAAAAGCAGTCAGAAACATTGCGTGGTTACTACTGCTAAATGGAAATAGTTCTGCGTTGGCTTGGGAACAATTTAAATAGTTTAATTTTACCTTATTCGTGCAATAAAGCTAAAATCACGACTCGAAGGATAGACAAGCCTATCCTGTATGTAGTTTGCAGGTAGATAAATGCCACAATAAAACTTCAGACCGGTCTCTTGCAGATATTATTAATAAATCTTATAGTTCAAAATGTGCAATGCTTTTTTTTTTCTTCAAACAATTTGGATTAATTATGTGTGTTAAAGGTTTTTTTTATTTTTATAATTCCACCTTCGAGACACCAAAACTGAAAGTGTGAACTACTGCTGTTTCACTGTAAAACTTTTAAAAAATTTAGTTATCTTAATGTCTAGTTCTACAACGGGGAATATAAAACTCTTCCTTTGATTTCTAGGTAAATAAAAAATGCAGTATTTTTATTTTAACAGTAGAACATTAATTTGGACAGCCAAGAGCGAAAATGAGTTTAGACAAGTTGGTTTTTAGAATTAATAATTTTTAGATATTTATAACATACAGATTGCATGGATGATCTTGTATTCACATGAAAGTTAATGAAATAACGATCCAATAAATAGGAAATTCTTGTCTAAACGAAATAAAATAGTATCAAATCTATAATTTTTACGATTAAAAAAAAATATATATTATGTAAAGTTTAAGTCCACCACCGTTTTGCGAATATAGTGAATTTATCATGTTAGCTGTTTACTTACGGTGTTCTTCATTTGGTCACTCGTATATAGCTGGTGGGGGAGAAGATCTGGTGCTGGAAACACCAGTGGATGAAGACTGTGCTGTGTGATTTCTGCCTTTACCTTTTATAGCACACTCGACGCGCGAACCGTGAACGGATGGTCGAATTCTTAACACGGTGCATTTCCCCCTTGTAGGCGAGTCCTTTCTGCAAGCTGCACACAGTAATTAGGGGAACGGTACGTGAACATACTTGTATTGCAGTGCAGTGCTCTGCTTGCAGCTTCCGAAGTGTTAATCTGGTTTCGTCGTGCGATGCCGCAATTCTCAGTGTTTGTACGTGAATTTTGGATATTATAAGATTGTTTGAAATTATAAACTAAAATAATGCCGTTTGAAATTCCTGTAAAATAGGCTTAACGATAATTTCATTTACCGTACCATTGAAATATGGTAGATCACTGAAGTAAATAGGTTTGGCCAATTAGGGCATAGTGTATTTTAAATGGGACAAAACTGGCACCTAGCACCGGGGCCAGAGCTGGCCGGCCGACATGTTGTGACGTCACCCAACCATCATCTTAAATCTAAGTGACCTTGAACCACTACCTTGACCTGGACCCTGTGCGCGTGACCTTAAATAACCTTCAATCCAAACATATTAAACAAATTACAGATAAATTACAAAATGCGAAAGAAATGCATCAAAAAATAAAAAAACATATATACTAAAAAAATAAAAAATTATTTAAAGATGTGCATGTAGGAAGTCCGTGTTTCAATGACATGTGGATCGACTAAGCTACCGACACAACCGGCTCTCACCCGGTTGAACAGTGTCCATTTAGTCCGCCATTCTAGGTGTTGATGACCTGGACCTTCAACCTAGGCCTTGGGTAAAATTGAAAACAAATATTTCTAAAATATTCCAAAAATTACTGAAAACACAAAAATATTCAAAATTACTTAATTTTAAAAACTTTTCTTTAAAAATTAATTTAAAAAAAATTACATTTACAGAGGTACATCCACCACCACCACTACCAATTTTTTTATTAGTTATTTAATCAATCAATGACTTTCCTTCGCTAATTACCTACCTCACTCATACTTATTCCATCTCATGCAAACATCTTGTTTTTTTTTCGTTTGCCATTTGTTTTCATTCTTAACACCTAGGTAGCGCTATTTTATCACCTACCAGGCGAACTGGTGATTTAGCCACCAGGTGGGGGCCATATTTATTTCAGTTAATTATGTTTTGGTGGTTCTCTCGGCACCCTCCATATTGGATTAAATTTTAATCACATGGGGGCAGAGTTAATTTCTCAATTTTAACACCAGATGAATTGCCGGTTCAGCCGCCAGGTGAGCTGTCGACAGTCATATTTTTATAGGCATAGAAAAATTTATAATTTTCATCCTATGAAATTTTTTTTCCAAATAGCAGTATACCTACATGCATGATGCAGGACTTTGACTACCAGCATAATTAATTTAATCTATATTTTTCATTAAATATTAATGTTGTTCAATTTTAAAAGTTTTTATGTAATTATACAATTGCATATTTAGTATAATAGTACTTTATACAATAATATTTAATTAAATTTATTTGATTTCTGTGACTTTTAAATTTTAATTTTATTCTGGAAAATTAGGTAAAGATAAAATAAAACAGTCTTTCATGCCCTCGAAAAAAATATTACAATATTCTTCGACAAATATACATTTCAATGTATGCAACTTTGTTGTAGGTTACAGTATTTTTTGACTCTCGCTATTCGCACTTGTGTTGACACTGTGCAAAAATATTGTGACATTTATTACACCGACACACTGTGCAGGGCAGATTATGTAGGTAGCTACACTTTTCAGGACATGTACCGAAGTCACAAGAGACCTGCTTGCAGCAGACCTGGTAGCGAGGTGCTGATGGGAAATGCACTTCACCTTTACAGGTCTTTGCATGACTAAGTAAATGGTTGGTACGGTTAAATTGCTTACTGCACCTGTCACACGAATATGACATGCCGACGGGGCACAATGAAAGCTTTCATGGGGATCAGTCTGTACTGGACATCCCTCAAGACAGGACTAGACAACTCGGCCGCCTAGATAACTGCCGGCCATGATCCCTTTCTTGCGTTTGCAACGGCTGGGGG
>NQII01023644.1:2105-12676 GCA_002778355.1 Clitarchus hookeri | reverse complement strand
TTTCTTTTTGCCCTTGAGTGGACATGGCTGGGTCGATCGAAGCATGCATTGGTGTCTGGGCTTCTTTTGAAGCCGGCGTTTATCGCAGGCCATATTAATGACTTGGCTGAATTTCAGCTTGACAACAAATATGAGAGTGCATCTCTACAATGACGTTGATACAGGACATTATGCTGATACACTTTTAAAAATTGGAGACGGGCGGATATAAAAAGATGCTGAGGGCTGTGTGTCACTAACTGGAGAATTTAATAATGGTGCAGAATGATACGGGACTGATTGCTAGCGTTTACCCAGATCTACAAAGAAATATAAATGACGACCAGTGGCTCTGTAAAAGAGCGATTCTAGCACCAAAAATGACATCGTTAGTGCTCTGTTCTGTGTTAATGATCAGTGTCTGTCTACTATTAAATACCGTTATTTCTCACTTTAAGTGTGTTACTATAACCAGGCGAGCGAAGCCGCGTGTGAAAGATAGTATAAAATAATTAGTGAATCTAGCCTTCAAATAACGAACACGTAGCAAGTGTTTAAAAAAAATTAACTGAGATTATTTGACAGTTATTCGCAAAAAAAAAAAATACTGCAAATAGCACCCACATAGTGGTAATCAGTAACAAACAGTTTAAAACTTTTACAATCACAAGATTATTCGCATTGTTTTAGCCAAACTGTTAAACTAGTGGGAAGGAAGGGAGGTTCTCCAAAGAGTCTGCTAGGTTTCCCAGCCCGATCCGTCAATTAAAATAACACTTACTGCAACTTAAGACTTAACTTACTTCTACGTTATGTTACAATTAAAATTTATTGTGATACCAGACTACTCGCCTTCCACATACGCGAGCCGGGTTTGATTCCCGGCGGGGTCTCTCCTGGATTTTCGCACGTGGGAATCGTGCCGGACGATGTCGCTGCTCAGCGGGTTTTCTAGGAGATCTCCCGTTTCCCCCGCCCTTGCATTCCAGCACTGCTCCTTATTCACCTTACTCCACCCTCATCGGCTCTCAAGTCCCCGGTGTTCTCTCCACTCACATACTTATTTCCCGTGTTATAAACTTTGTATCTTATTATATAGGCTGTTCACAGTAAACTGAGCACTTATGAAAGCCCTGCTTAAGATTTAGTTGCAGATACAGTGTTTATTATTTCACAGTGTGTAAAATTAACATAGCAATGAACCTGATCGCTTCATTCACGCTTCAGTCAAGCTAAACTGTGAAATTACTAGTAAAGTAATATTTTACAAATTTTCTCATTCTGTCACGTTAGTCCATTAAATAAAATATATATAAATAAATCATTTTAGTGTTTACAAAAGTTTACCTAACTATTTTAATTCAACGTTAAGAAGTGGGACTATTTTTCTTCCGTCATTACCAACTTAACTGGGTGCTTGACCGTCAATGTGCCCGTGAAAATATATGCAGTTGGGCGCAGAGACTATATTTCAAAGGTTGTTTACAAAAGTGCTCAAATAACGTTGAAGGGCCTTATAACAAGCAAATATTTTATGGAGGTAATTGCGATATTCAAAGGAACATCCAAATTAATG
This sequence comes from Clitarchus hookeri, assembly GCA_002778355.1. NCBI lineage: Eukaryota > Metazoa > Arthropoda > Insecta > Phasmatodea > Phasmatidae > Clitarchus > Clitarchus hookeri. Next base: position 11,121 of record NQII01023644.1, on the reverse strand, counting down.
CAAAATTTTGCAGTTCAAAACAATGTTTCTAATATCTACATTAAATTTTATTTAGATAGATATTTTCATTAAAAAAACTTGTATTTAGGAACTCTGTTACGTAATATTGCCTGACATAAATTAATAATTGTTAAATGCTATGCTGAAAACGTAATTTACACTGTTAAAATTTCAAATCGCGATATATGTAACACATATGAAGGTGAATGTAAATGATGCGTAATCATATAATACATACATTTTGATACAGTTTCCTATTTATGGTAATTGTAGAGCCTTTTATTTTCATGTTGTTTCATAAGTTAAAACCACGGTCTTACCACGGCGTATTGGCTCAATTTACCAGCTGAATTGTGCTTCGTGGCGGTTTTTATGATACGTACATGTCGTTTCACGTCCTAATGTATGTTTTGGAGCATTATCTTCAATCATTTGTAAAATTACGACTCATGATTTTATGACACATTTTTCGTAAGATTAGTTTAGATCGTAACGCTACTCGTTATTTAATATTTGTACAGTTTTATTTTTTTTAAGGCAACATACACGGTGCATTTGAAGACGTTTGCCACCAATTTGATTTGTTTGTTTGGGGTGGTCACACGTTATATTTTTGCAAGCGTGAGAGAAATATCTCTTTACAAAGAGTAAAGGTGGCTGCCTAAAAATGTCCTATGTTTCATACAAACGTTTCTGAAACGTTTATGTATATAGGTTCAATAATTATAACACACAAATTTTTATAATTATATATAATAGGCTAGGAACAATCGTCCTTTGGTTCTCAGTTCACTATTATCATGGCGGTCGCGTCCGTAATACACTGAAGAGCCAAAAAAACGGGTATAGGCATGCGTATGCAAATAACAGAGGTATGGGACCAATCAGAGTAACGCGATGCTGTCGGCAGCGCCTATATAAGACAACAACGATCTGGTAAAGTTGCTAGATCGGTTACTGCTGCTACAATGGCAGGTTATCAAGATTTAAGTGAGTTTGAACGTGGTGGATCGCAGTGATTTTTTGCACAGAGATAGTTGGAGGGGCGGCCGGGAAGTGACATAAGCTACTTTTCATCCCAAAAAATTATCTTATTCCTGCAGTAAAATAATATATGTCGGTACCATAAGTGGGTACCATAATGTACACCATACTTATGGTGCAAAGTCATTTGAACCATATTTTGCGTACCATAATGAACTCTGCACTACCTAAGCTTACCTTTTGGCTTGGAATGTACATGGTTGGGCCGTACCATAATTGGTTCTGCAAAGGGATGCACTGATATACCGGCCTATTTTTACGATATCGGTATCGGCCAGTATCGCCCGCATATTTGCCGATATTTTCATTTTTACAAAAAAGTTGCTATTTGGTATTTAGTATACTTACAAAACATACAAAGTGATAAAACAAGTAACCAAAGCTTAAACATAATGACAAACAACGTGCTTACAATATTATATGCACTCATCACAAAGGTACAATTCGATTGATTTAATGCCGCAAATCAACGTTTCCTTTTTAAAAATGCATGTTCTTCAACGATATTTGTTTTAAGTCGGTTCTTTAATTGTGTAAGCACTTTGCACGTTGCTGAATAATCTTTTGCTTTTAACACTGGATGGAGGGGGCGACAGGTATGCGCTGGCAATGTTAGCAAGGATGGGAAAACGTTCCTTGTTGTTGCGCCACCATTTAAAAACATCACAGGTATTAGAAATTAGATGTCCGTCTAAATATTTAGTTATTTATTTACTTTCTTCCAGATGTGGGTCAGGGTCATTCGAACTTGAAGACATATTGTCTAGGAAACTCCATAAACTAGCTGTTGTTTTTTGGATCTCCTTGGGGTTGGCTGTCAAAACGTGACGACATCCAAATTCTCTTGCTCCTTCTTTACTAGATCTGTTAACCATTCTTTACACTGAAAAGCACTCTCTTCACTACTGGGGTCAAGAATTGTGGCAATAACACAAACTTTATTTGATTCCAGTGAAATAAATCGTTCATTAAGCTTCTGTAATAGTTCTGATTTCATAGTTTGTACACCGCTGAAGTCGTTTGCACTACTAGAAAAAAATTTCGCCATTTTAAATGGAGTTATCGGCTGATATTTCGGCTAAACTATCGGCTGATATATCGGTCCATATTATCGGCTTCACTTGATCGATATATCGGCTAGACCCATATCGGTGCATCCCTAGTTCTGCACCACTCATATCGTTATTTCGTAAGATAATTTCGAAATTCGTTCTATAATGGACTTTACATCACCCAAGCTTACCTTGCGGCCCAGAATGAACATGGTTGGGTCGTACCATAATTGGTTCTGCACCACACATATCGTTATTTCGTACCATAATTTCTATATTCGTGCCATAATGAACTCTGACCACCTAACCTTTCTTTTTGCCCTTGAGTGGACATGGCTGGGTCGATCGAAGCATGCATTGGTGTCTGGGCTTCTTTTGAAGCCGGCGTTTATCGCAGGCCATATTAATGACTTGGCTGAATTTCAGCTTGACAACAAATATGAGAGTGCATCTCTACAATGACGTTGATACAGGACATTATGCTGATACACTTTTAAAAATTGGAGACGGGCGGATATAAAAAGATGCTGAGGGCTGTGTGTCACTAACTGGAGAATTTAATAATGGTGCAGAATGATACGGGACTGATTGCTAGCGTTTACCCAGATCTACAAAGAAATATAAATGACGACCAGTGGCTCTGTAAAAGAGCGATTCTAGCACCAAAAATGACATCGTTAGTGCTCTGTTCTGTGTTAATGATCAGTGTCTGTCTACTATTAAATACCGTTATTTCTCACTTTAAGTGTGTTACTATAACCAGGCGAGCGAAGCCGCGTGTGAAAGATAGTATAAAATAATTAGTGAATCTAGCCTTCAAATAACGAACACGTAGCAAGTGTTTAAAAAAAATTAACTGAGATTATTTGACAGTTATTCGCAAAAAAAAAAAATACTGCAAATAGCACCCACATAGTGGTAATCAGTAACAAACAGTTTAAAACTTTTACAATCACAAGATTATTCGCATTGTTTTAGCCAAACTGTTAAACTAGTGGGAAGGAAGGGAGGTTCTCCAAAGAGTCTGCTAGGTTTCCCAGCCCGATCCGTCAATTAAAATAACACTTACTGCAACTTAAGACTTAACTTACTTCTACGTTATGTTACAATTAAAATTTATTGTGATACCAGACTACTCGCCTTCCACATACGCGAGCCGGGTTTGATTCCCGGCGGGGTCTCTCCTGGATTTTCGCACGTGGGAATCGTGCCGGACGATGTCGCTGCTCAGCGGGTTTTCTAGGAGATCTCCCGTTTCCCCCGCCCTTGCATTCCAGCACTGCTCCTTATTCACCTTACTCCACCCTCATCGGCTCTCAAGTCCCCGGTGTTCTCTCCACTCACATACTTATTTCCCGTGTTATAAACTTTGTATCTTATTATATAGGCTGTTCACAGTAAACTGAGCACTTATGAAAGCCCTGCTTAAGATTTAGTTGCAGATACAGTGTTTATTATTTCACAGTGTGTAAAATTAACATAGCAATGAACCTGATCGCTTCATTCACGCTTCAGTCAAGCTAAACTGTGAAATTACTAGTAAAGTAATATTTTACAAATTTTCTCATTCTGTCACGTTAGTCCATTAAATAAAATATATATAAATAAATCATTTTAGTGTTTACAAAAGTTTACCTAACTATTTTAATTCAACGTTAAGAAGTGGGACTATTTTTCTTCCGTCATTACCAACTTAACTGGGTGCTTGACCGTCAATGTGCCCGTGAAAATATATGCAGTTGGGCGCAGAGACTATATTTCAAAGGTTGTTTACAAAAGTGCTCAAATAACGTTGAAGGGCCTTATAACAAGCAAATATTTTATGGAGGTAATTGCGATATTCAAAGGAACATCCAAATTAATGCAAAATTTTGCAGTTCAAAACAATGTTTCTAATATCTACATTAAATTTTATTTAGATAGATATTTTCATTAAAAAAACTTGTATTTAGGAACTCTGTTACGTAATATTGCCTGACATAAATTAATAATTGTTAAATGCTATGCTGAAAACGTAATTTACACTGTTAAAATTTCAAATCGCGATATATGTAACACATATGAAGGTGAATGTAAATGATGCGTAATCATATAATACATACATTTTGATACAGTTTCCTATTTATGGTAATTGTAGAGCCTTTTATTTTCATGTTGTTTCATAAGTTAAAACCACGGTCTTACCACGGCGTATTGGCTCAATTTACCAGCTGAATTGTGCTTCGTGGCGGTTTTTATGATACGTACATGTCGTTTCACGTCCTAATGTATGTTTTGGAGCATTATCTTCAATCATTTGTAAAATTACGACTCATGATTTTATGACACATTTTTCGTAAGATTAGTTTAGATCGTAACGCTACTCGTTATTTAATATTTGTACAGTTTTATTTTTTTTAAGGCAACATACACGGTGCATTTGAAGACGTTTGCCACCAATTTGATTTGTTTGTTTGGGGTGGTCACACGTTATATTTTTGCAAGCGTGAGAGAAATATCTCTTTACAAAGAGTAAAGGTGGCTGCCTTAAAATGTCCTATGTTTCATACAAACGTTTCTGAAACGTTTATGTATATAGGTTCAATAATTATTACACACAAATTTTTATAATTATATATAATAGGCTAGGAACAATCGTCCGTTGGTTCTCAGTTCACTATTATCTTGGCGGTCGCGTCCGTAATACACTGAAGAGCCAAAAAAACGGGTATAGGCATGCGTATGCAAATAACAGAGGTATGGGACCAATCAGAGTAACGCGATGCTGTCGGCAGCGCCTATATAAGACAACAACGATCTGGTAAAGTTGCTAGATCGGTTACTGCTACTACAATGGCAGGTTATCAAGATTTAAGTGAGTTTGAACGTGGTGTTATAGTCGGCGCACGGCAGATGGGACATAATATCTCCGAGGTAGAGATAAAATTTGGATTTTCGCGTACGACCATTTCACAAGTGTACCGTGAATATCGGGAATCCGGTAAAACATCAAATCTTCGACATCGCTGCGGCCGGAAAAAAATCGTGAACGAACGGGACAAACGACGATTGACGAGAATCATTAAACGTGATAGATGTGCAACCCTTTCGCAAATTGGCGCAGATTTCAATGCCTCCTGCATACCTTCAGACATTAGTTGAGTCCATGCCACGTTGTCTTGCGGCACTTCTGCGTGCTCGCGAGGGCCCTACACAATATTATGCAGGTGAAGCAGTTTTTTGGCTCTTCAGTGTATATCTGTGAATAATTGTGCGAAGAANAGTGTATATCTGTGAATAATTGTGCGAAGAATTCACTGTGCTAATGAGTCACTGCTGTTCAACTTGGCGATGCTGCTGGCTATACCAGTGGTGATTACTTCTGCACAGGGGGGTGGGGGTGAGATTGTATCCTCTTTTGGATAAGTTCCTCATCCGCTGTCTAACGGAATTCATGAGGATGTACATTGGGATGTACACAGTCAAACGTAATATACATGTGCAGTCTTATATTTAAAACTCTGCACATTTTTTGATCACTTAATACGATAGACACACATCGGAAATATTGTCGTTTTTTAAATTTTTATCAGGAGAAGTTAATTTTATGTGAGCAATCATGCTACATAAAATGTTATCTCAAGTATCCCTGTGTTTGTATTATTCAATTAATTGTTAACATGCAAATTATTAAAAATACTTTTTTTTCTTNTATCTCAAGTATCCCTGTGTTTGTATTATTCAATTAATTGTTAACATGCAAATTATTAAAAATACTTTTTTTTCTTGTAATTTGATAAAAAAATTTGACCATATTCATTTGAGAACTTGTATAGTTACTAGTCTCAGTGTTTATTGTAGTCATACACGCATCATGAATACATTCTCGTGACCCACATTGAGGTAAGTAAGAAACAATGTTTAACAAGCAAAATTTCCTTAAAATGGTTTTCATTGAACATTAATACTTACTTTCCTATTGTACGTAGCATTCACATAGATATGGTAGAGTTCATTTTTACAGTTTCGTCCAAATTCAAAGATCAGTCACCCATAAATTTCAATGGTTGTTTTTTTATCATTATTTGAATAATCCCGAGCAATTTCCGATTCACTTTCTTTGCTGATCATAATATGTGTTGGTAATAATTGAGCTGAAATATCGGTCAGAGAAATGTATTCGCCTTCATGTTATGAAGGTGCTCCGCTGATGTGAGAAAAGGAAAGATCAAGTGGTACTTCATGATAATTAAAGTAGTTTTAATGCTGAACCCGGATAATTTTTGTTGGTCCACTAATGAAACGGANTGCTGAACCCGGATAATTTTTGTTGGTCCGCTAATAAAACGGTGCATGTGTGACTATTTTAGTAGCCCATAACTAAATGCTACGTATGTACGTTTTGTTATCTTGGAAAAATGGTAAATAAATAACTTTATAATATTATTGGTTGACTTCCATATGTGCACCACAGTGTTACGGTACTCACGTATGCGTGTGTATGCAGTATATTTATATATGCATATATATATATGTACACACATGTGATATAGGTGAAATGTAATTTTGGTGTTTAACTATAAGTTTACTAATATGCTCTTACTGTTCCACATATCGGCTAAGCGGGGAAATCATATGGCAGTCCATGTCTAAAATGACCGTAGTATGTGACTACAAACATCTTACACACTGATACAAAAGGAAACATGTCAGCATCTAGCCGATTATGGTACAGCGGTTCGATTTTTTTTTAAATTATTCATTTATTAGCATAACTATGAACTATTTACCTTCTTATTTTTAAGTTCAGCCTATATTTACATGTCATCCCTTTATATAAAACAATAAATATTCACAAACTCATTTTTCTTACTAACGAAAAAAATTGTTCTTTCAGTGTACATGTAATCAACCTATTAAATCAACCCAGACAAATGTGACACGAACTATTTTATTTTGATAATGGTTTACTATATTCGGTGACGGTCTCTTCCTTTCCAAATATATTTCTAGATAATTCACATATCATATTTAGAATGCAGTATTAATGTTAAAAACCATAAGTTCTAGTCTGGTACTCTCACTTTTTTCCGAAGCGCTGTATTATTTTTTCATTCAGTATTATTTAAAGTATTTTTGAGATAAAATAGCAATGCAAAATAATGCACTTTTCCAGACACGCCGGATATTCAGATAAATAAGTATTTGTACTCCTGGAATAATAAATTTGTTTCCAAAATAAACATTCCTGTTTCTAACATTTAATAGGTATGTCTCTTATTGTTAATTTTTATTGAAATGATGTTTGGTTATCAAGTTAGTGTAATTTTTTGGGTTTGATACCAGATAAAACAGTTCACCAGAAGGAAAAACTCACAGAGATACAAATTTATCACAAATTGTATTAGAAGTGTTAAATTATAATTTACTGGTGATATATATAATTTCAGATTAAAAAAAAACTTTGCCGTTATCCAAATNTCAGTTTAAAAAAAAACTTTGCCGTTATTCAAATCTGTGAAGTAGGGAGCCTTATGCCATGTCACTGTTTACATTGCTTCAAGACATACACAGTAAAATAACATATATCTTAAATTTGTGAACGAATATCACAGTAGGAAAAGATCTGTTTAAATCATACAGTTGAAAACCAGGCTTCTAAGAACTCATACAAAATGTATCAAAGTATCATTTATTTTGTAATTATATTCACAGATGAAACTTTATACAAAGGAAGAACATAAACGAAGATAGTGACCAAACTGAAGAATCTTCTTTAACCATGGTGATGTCCACCAAATCCTACTCCCAGGCCACTGCTGCCAACACTTCCGTGTCCACCAAGACTGCCGTGTCCTCCGTGGGATATGACGACGCTGCTGTAGCTGCTGCCCGATCCTCCATGGCCGTGGCCTCCAGACGAGCCTCCAATGCTGCCGAACCCTCCATGGCCACCTAAACCACCGTAAGATGAGCCATGCCCACCATATCCACCTCCCAGTCCTCCGTATCCACTTCCAAGTCCACCGTATCCACCACCCAGTCCACCAAACCCACCTCCAAGACCTCCTGCCGACTGGCTGTCCACGACAACTGGTACGGTCCGCTCCACCACGTAGGGCTGAGGTACTGGTACGGCGACTGGCCTGGGTACTGGTACGGCGACAGGGTTGGGAATATGGACGGGGTACGGCTGTGGTACAGGAACCTTCACTGGTACTTTCACAGGGTAAGGGACATGTTTCTCCACAGGCACAGGGACTGGCTTCTCCACTGGTACAGGCACTAGTCTGGGAACATGGACAGGGTAGGGCCTCTCAACTGGGATATGAACGGGTACTCTGACGGGGTACGGCACAGTCCTCTCCACCGGGTAGGGTATCGGCTGGGGTACTGCAACGGGAACTTCCTGATTGATGGTGACGGACGTGACCTGGCCAGGTCCTAGGGCGAAGCCACCGCCTGCTCCACCCAAACCAAGGCCACCACTGCCGGCTCCGCCCAAACCAAGGCCACCACTGCCAGCTCCACCGAGTCCATATCCACCGCTCAGTCCACCACTGCCGGCTCCACCGAGTCCGTATCCACCGCTTAGTCCGCCATGGCCGATACTGCCGTAACCAGACAGCCCGTGTCCACCGCCATATCCGCCGCCGTATCCACCGCTCAGACCGCCATGGCCGATACTGCTGTAACTAGACAGCCCATGTCCACCGCCATATCCCCCGCCGTGTCCACCACCATAGCCAAGGCCAATGAGCCCTCGCTTGTCCTGTTTCTTGCTGTCTTTTTTGGAGTCTTCAGCAGAAGTGAAGGCGGCTAGCACCAAGATGACAACACACACCTGTGGACAAAAAATGACGTTCTTCATTAAATAATACAAGTATTGGTTTACATATTTGAAATATTTATAAATATGATTGGTTTGAGGGTTATTTAAT
>NQII01023643.1:0-12691 GCA_002778355.1 Clitarchus hookeri | reverse complement strand
AGAAAATTTATCCTCTATTTGTAATATGTCTACACAGTTCCTTGATGTTTTGTTGTACCCTTCAATATATCCTGCTGTGATACGAAGATTTCGATTAGCTTACGTACGATATTTTGGTGGCGACTTTGTTTATTCCTGCCATGTAGTCACTTTTGATCAGGTTGCGAACAACATCTTGGNTGGCGACTTTGTTTATTCCTGCCATGTAGTCACTTTTGATCAGGTTGCGAACAACATCTTGGCCCACGTAATAATTTCAGCAGTGCTGTATTATAATATCGTGACGTTATGTTGCGAATATCAATCATTTTTACAGCCAAGTATGATTTTGTTTAATTCAGTGTTTTACGTTGCAATGGNTATTATAATATCGTGGCGTTATGTTGCGAATATCAATCATTTTTACAGACAAGTATGATTTTGTTTAATTCAGTGTTTTACGTTGCAATGGGCGTATCGTATACAGCGTGCTATTGTAGGAGATNAATATCGTGGCGTTATGTTGCGAATATCAATAATTTTTACAGACAAGTATGATTTTGTTTAATTCAGTGTTTTACGTTGCAATGGGCTTATCATATACAGCGTGCTATTGTAGGAGATTTACTATATCTGGAAAATGAGATAGAATATATGTATGACTTGAAGCTTGAAGTAATCATTAATCATATAATTTACTCTTGAGAGAGGGATGACTATACTACCTAAATATATTTAAATAGCGGAAATTATTAGACATGAACAAAATTCGTACAATTTACAATCATACAAAGCTCATTATCATCTGAAAATTGAATGTAAAACAACATCGCCGGTCAAAAATAAACGGTAGTTGCAACTATAATATCACAGTTAACTCATTAATCTCAAAAATTGCATTAAATATCAATACGGATGATTACCATGTCCATATCTACGAAAATGTCATTCATTTGTTATGCATTTTTAACATGATTTGCACGAAAACTGCCCCTACAAACTAAGGAAGGTTGTTTAATCATTTGGAGGTAAGAAAACATGTGTTTTGTGGGCATGTTTGAACTCCTAACGAAAATGCATCTGAAAGCAACAATATGCACGTGCGTCATGAGAAACCGCAGGCTGGTAGCTGAAAATATGTAGTTGGCATTCTTTCTTAAACTTTACTGTTCCGCATTTAATGTGAACAAATACGTGTCTGCAGAGTTAACAAACATGGTTTTAATGTATGATGATGTCAAGTGCTACGGCAGATTATCTGCACAATTATCCCCAACAAAGTAACCCTGCTATAAGACATTCAGAACACAGCATTTTGGCGATGATTTACTGGCTTTTAATGGAAAGGAATTATGTTCTGCCACACAACTGAAACTGTGGCGCGCAGAGAAGAAAGCGTACGGCTAATTTAAGAAGATGTCCTTACCTAATGGAAGGAAAAACCATCTACCATCACTGCTTATGAAGTGGCGTGTCGTCACACTTTATGCCGTTACTGCACCTCATACCCTAGTAGAAAGGTCCAGTCAGTATACACTACTAAAATTCTACACAGAATGGTATACTGTACACGGTTTCCACAGCAAACAGATCGTGACCCGGAATTTTACAAGTCCGTTCTTTTTACGGGAGGAACGCATTTCACTCATGGCCCTGTTTACAACAGCAATACCAGCTTTGTGTGGGCTGACATAAACACGCACGCAACGATCATTACCTCATACCAAAGATTATTAGATGGCAAACAGTGTTTATGACAGTTTGTTAGGATCATACTACTTACCAGCACGACGATATCGTTATTTCTACTAGTGGTTCTTGAAACAGACATTGTCATTGATGTTAAAGGTTGTGCCGATCAACACTTTCCAGGAAGGTGCATAGGNCCTGTTTACAACAGCAATACCAGCTTTGTGTGGGCTGACATAAACACGCACGCAACGATCATTACCTCATACCAAATATTATTAGATGGCAAACAGTATTTATGACAGTTTGTTAGGATCATACTACTTACCAGCACGACGTTATCGTTATTTCTACCTGTGGTTCTTGAAACAGACATTGTCATTGATGTTAAAGGTTGTGCCGATCAACACTTTCCAGGAAGGTGCATAGGGAAAGGAAGTCCTGTCACCTGAACTGCTGGCTCACCTGATCCAACACCGCTCAACTACTTCTTGGGGAGCCACAAACAGAGTGTAGTTTACAAGACTCCAGGTAACATGGCAGATAACCTCGGGGTAAAGACAGAAGCTGCCTACGGTCCGGTCCTAACAAATACCTCCTTTTCCGACAGAGTCTGGCCAGCTCTGTTACGGCGTTTCATTTCATGCATCAATGAAGTAGAGTGTCACTTCACGTACCCGTTGAAACTGATTTTGATATTTTTATAAAAATAGGAAAGGAATAAAGTGTTATAAGCAAATCAGAAGTTATCCACAATCAATAAAACTATACCCAGTGTTATGAGCCTGGGTGGCTCAAAACACTCTTAGGAAAGGTTAAGATTAAGGAAAACAGGATAAACTCATATAATTAAAAGGATTGTTTGAATTGATTAATATAGACTTTACTTGTTCTAAAGCGGAAGTTTATACAACGCTTTTCAATTAAAGTTAAGTCCAACGGGAGTAAAAGGGAAGTACTTAAGGAAGGTTGTGAGTAAGAATGAGGATCACTTATAAAGGAAGGAAACTTACCCCAGCATCGCATCCGGACCCTCTGGCGGAAACGGCCCAAGGAACAGCCGCTGTCTTGTCTGAAGTTCGTAGGAGACGACGAACCCTCTCGGCCGTAGACGCCTATATCACTCTTCTCACCCCACCACGTGACTATTGACGTACCGTGATTTGATTGGCTCCCCTTGCGCGTTGGTGGCGGGCTCCTCCGGGTTGACTGCTCTTCTTAGGTAAAATGCTCTGAAGTTATCCACAATCAATAAAACTATACCCAGTGTTATGAGCCTGGGTGGCTCAAAACACTCTTAGGAAAGGTTTAGATTAAGGAAAACAGGATAAACTCATATAATTAAAAGGATTGTTTGAATTGATTAATATAGACTTTACTTGTTCTAAAGGGGAAGTTTATACAACGCTTTTCAATTAAAGTTAAGTCCAACGGGAGTGAAAGGGAAGTACTTAAGGAAGGTTGTGAGTAAGANGCTTTTCAATTAAAGTTAAGTCCAACGGGAGTGAAAGGGAAGTACTTAAGGAAGGTTGTGAGTAAGAAGGAGGATCTCTTATAAAGGAAGGAAACTTAACCCAGCCTCGCACCCGGACCCTCTGGCGGAAACGGCCAAAGGAACAGCCGCTGTCTTTTCTGATTTCGGTTCCGGCCTGGTGTTGATGAACTCCGTGGCGTTGCTCTCCGGTAAATGCTTAGTTAGGCATTACACACCGGGACTCAACCGTAACACCAGGCACATATGTCACTCGCAATGCCGATACAAAATAAACTCGACGGCAACATGTAATCTTGGGTAACATTATATTGCTAACTATTTGGTTTAAGGAGTCAAAATAAGGTTATTTTCAGAACATTTCATTATGGTGTTTATTTATACATCCTGACATTTTAGCGTAAATTCAGTGCTACAACATTTTGAACAATGTGTTAAGAGAAAGCTCAAGTTTTACAGAGTATGATGAACTTTGTTTGTCGGTAAAATGAAATAATTAGTTTTCTTTTATTTGAAATATTTTTTGTTTACTTTTCATTAAACTCCTGTTAATGTCCCCTGTTCGAGTGAAAATAGAGCCCTTAAATATCACCTTAGGCTATTGACAAGACTTTTCGAATGGCGTACCCTCCTAATCGAGGTACTTAAAAATGTACATTGTAACTACATAGCATGTGATCATGTGGATTTGTCAATTGGATCGTCCTGAACATTTTTGGAACTGGAGCCATAACATGACTCACATCTGGTGACCTTAAAAACCCAGTAAGAGTACTTGGTTGCAAAATGGCTTTGTCCCAATATGTTCTAAACCGTACAAGATACATAACATATTTACCATCTTATTTTATTTGTTGTTTTGTTGCCGACAGTTTTGATCTTCTACTTTTTAAATCCAGGATGCACCAATTTAGACATATGTTTGCTGGAATAGGAATATGACTTGTTTGCGAAGCCATTTTCCGGCCATATTTCCTAAACCATAGGAAAAATGGCAAAATATGCCTGGCATGATTACGTCCACCTGTTTGTTGCCGATAACTTTGTTCTGTTATATTTGTTTTGCTATAAATCATCGTTTCCAGGATANGTTTGTTGCCGATAACTTTGTTCTGTTATATTTGTTTTGCTATAAATCATCGTTTCCAGGATATGGCGCAAAATAGCGTGTATTGTTTTTGGGGGTCGATGTGTGGCCTGAGGATGAAGAAGATATCATTCAAAATAAATTATGAGAAGCGAAATTTATTTTATTCCGTCCATATTCAGAAACATTACACTGCATTTTATGCATCAATGCTATTTACTAGAGCAAAAAAACATATATTTCATGGCAACGTGTAATAAAAGAGATTTAAACTAACGGCGTTGACTGGTACCTCAAAGAAACACAATGCAGTTATACACAGTAAAGCCATTGTAAACAGTTGGCGTAAAGTCGTGTGTACTAGGCATGCACCTTGAAATAAAACATAACAATAATTTCGGTAATTGGCGTGCCTAATTAACATTCAGAGTGATAAGCAGCAGCAATTATGTAATCAAAAACAATTAAGAGAAAATAGGTATATTTAAAAATATAGTATTAATACTGAATTTATTTAAAAAAATTTAAAAGTCAAACATTTCGACGCCTCTCTTACTGTTTACAAAAATTATAGCCAGAAAATGTTTTCGCAAAAAAAATTCAATGAAATTCCAGCTATCACAACGCTAAAATAGATAAAAGTAACGACACCCGCTGCATAATATTTAAAACGAACACTTCTACAGAGAGAATACGTCATCCCAACAAACAGTTATAATATCCTNAGAATACGTCATCGCAACAAACAGTTATAATATCTGCAAAACAAAAGAGCCCAAAGAAATTGTTACTAGGCAGCGAAACTCGTTAAAATTGTGAAAGGATTTTGCACATCTCCAAACTTTAGAGGCATTCCGTAGAACACCGTTGTAAGTAAAACTTAGTAATATTTGCCTTTGCTTTATCATATTTATTGTAACTTTTTATCGTTAAAACTAATTTACGCAGTACTCCCATTCATACATCTTAGTTTTAATATTTTCAATCTCAGGATTCGTTATAATAATGTTCTGTATAATCTTGTGCATTCTAGCTCTCATATTGTCCACCAGATCGATATCCGAGGTATCAGGTTCATGTTGGGAAACGTCANTTTTATGTAATGTATTTAGTTAAATTTAAGGTGAAACTCTACTCCCACTCACGGAATCAAAAGCACAGATTTTCCTTACTGCATGAAAACTGGTGCACCGAGGCGCCCAGTTAAACAACGGAGTGACTCATTTGAAAAAAACGTGAAATATTTTCCTTTCGAGAATGTACATTTGTGATGGATCAGGTTAAAGATTATTCACAGCATTTCGTACCAAAACAAATCAAAAGTAATACAAGCCGTTTATACAATTTACCTCTCGAAATAAATTATTTGCTTCTGAAGTTAAGGTCCCTTGTCATAAAATGTATACTTTTGTGATAAAATTAGCGTCATTTCTAGGATTATAACAAATTGCAAATGAACATGAAAATATTTTGAAATGAGGTTTACTTTGATATAGGAGAATAATGCATTTATCAATTTACTGCATTTTTTTCTAATCTATAATGGAATGGCTGCCAAAAAATGAGGTTGGCTGCGAATGTAAAATGACATAATGACCTTAATTCATGAAGGTAACTACTGAAATAATTTGAAAAGGTAATGGAATGGAGTGGATAGATTTGGGCGTACTTTGACATCGATGTCTTCAAAGCGGATGAGGTTGAAGTGAGGTGAGTAAGGAACAGCAACGGAAGGCAAGAGTCGGTGAAACTGGAGATCATCGAGGAAATCCGCCAAGCAGCGACATCGTCCAGCACGATTCTCACGTGCAAAAATCCGGGAGCGACCATATTGAGAATCGAACTCCTTTCGCTTTGGTGGGATGCGAGTAGTCTGACCACTTGACCACCACGTCCGCTCGAAAGGGAGAATGGAATATCTATCGCTGAATTTAGAGTTGAAGATAGCCAATTAATTCAAACCCGATGTCATAAAAAAATTGGCACATTTATTTCATTGCAAGCTGCAAGTATTGATATTGCCTCTCGGTAGCATTTAAGAAATGTATGAATATATTTAGAGTTTTAGAAACAGGATTGCTATGTAAAAAAATATATAATTAATTTTTATTATTAAGCCGTTAATACAACAATGCAATGAGTGCTGAGAAGTTCTCCTCTAACATAAACTCACATGCANGCTGAGAAGTTCTCCTCTAACATACACGCACATGCAAATTGTGTATGCATGTTCAGGTTTTCCTACTCCGAACTCTTACAGTTTAATTCAAAATTTATCGTAAGAAAGAAATGCGATCATGTGTTCACACAGATCAACTGACACGGCCCGCTGTGCCTGTCTACATTCTAAGAAATTAATCGCAAATATACCACATCAGTGAGTATGTATAGTGAGAATGCGGGAATTGTAAATTATTTTCACATACATCAAAATTTTCCCAGTTCTTAAATGTTCCCAGGAAAGAGACAGATCGGTATGAAAGTTCCGAACTTTGTATTGTAAAGAGGCTAAATATTTCTATATTTTCAACCGTATATGGGGTCTTTTTTTCATATATTGTGTAGGTTAAAATCTTTCATTTCTAGACAGGAAGTTGAAATTTATTTACAGTGTAAATAAATATCACTTGCAAGTTCTCCCTTTCGTCATAGGGTTAGTGTTAAGGATAACTATCGTTCAGGAACTTCATAAAGTTAATAGTTGAAATCATTTAAAAAATCAGCATATCAGATTAACACAAAATTACATATGTTTCGTGCGGATTCCACAAAAAAGTGCAGTAGGTATAATTGCACACAAAAAAAGAACCAAAAAAATAAAATGAAACGGCTATTTAANTAGATACTAAAGCGATTTGCCGTTTTATAATTGCTGGATTGGATTTCTCCACAAAAGCAAATTTTCCATCTGACATCTGCATTAATGTTTAAACTGTCAGTGCATATTGCGCAGTGCATCCTCAGCCGCGAACCGAGTCCCACAGACGTCGGCAAACATCTGTACTCCTCGCCGCCTGTCTCTTATATGCCACCGGAAGCCCGTGCCACCAGAAGACCAGGGACCGAAGTTCCTATAACTAGTTTAGTGGGTTTGTAAATCTAGTTGCAGCCCGACAGACTTGGGTCAAATAATTGAGCCGGCGGCGGGCTGCTGTATTCATGTTTTAGTTGGGCTCCGGGCCCATATTTATAGCACTAACCACTGTTGCTATGTTAGTAAATGTAAGTGTAGGGTTTATTGGCACTCTCCTCTCTAGATCGCCACGCGCATTATATACACGGTCTACAACCACGAGTATAGAGTCGCATGCCAAGCCTCCAGAACAATAGGAAACACAGTACCTTATTAACAGCCAATCACAAGCTTTGCTCCATGACATAATGGCTCTCTAATAACGATACGACGTGTCTTTGGCGCGCAGGCCAGACGCCTTGCAAGGTACGCGCCACAATTCACAACCAGCCATACACATATGTATTGAAGGTGGACGCAACGACAGGCGTCTCGCGTCTTGCAAGGTTGAACTCAGCGCGGAGCAGGCATGTTTGTTGGCTGTAAAACATAACACGTACCAAACATAACATACGTTATTGTTCACAAAAGTATAAAACGCTTGTGATACAAGATACATTAAGGAAAGGACGAAGCACGTCATTTTAGGGTGATTTTTCAAAGGTTTCATTCAAAGAGTTTGCAGAAACCACTAACAGACTATAATTAGTCCTGGGTCGCGGCGGTATAGTGGTTAGACTACTCGCTTGCCACCTAGACAAACCGGGTTCGATTTCCGGCGGGGTCGCTCCCAGATTTTCGCATGTGGGAATCGTACCGGACGTTTACGTTGGTCGTAGGAAGGGAGAAAATAATAGTCAAAATATTAAAATTCCAAATAATTGCGATTACTAATTTAAATACTAAAGATTATTGAAAAAAATTAAATGAAAATAACGACACCCATTGAATCATTTGTATAGGAAACTAATTCACAGACAGAATAATCATCGCCACAATTAGTTATAATATATATCAAACCATTTCCGTATATAATTGAGTTCAAATAAGTTGTTACTTGGCAACGAAACGCGTTAGATTTGTGAATGGTTTTCTGCTTCTCCGAACTTCAGCGGTATTCCTTGGAACATCGTATCAAGAAAAAGAAAGTAATATATTCCTTGACTTCTCAAATTTATTTGAGCTCATAACAGTTATTATAAATTTTATTAGTACTCCCATTTAAAAATATTTATTTTGTGTTTTTAACCGTAGCTTTCGTTATAATGTTTTGTTGTGCAATCACGCGTTCTCTACGATCGTTTATAACTTGAACTGTACCTACACCAGTTTGATTTCCAAGGTTTCAGGTTCTCATTACGGATGAGTCATGTATCGGTGTTTTGTTTTTATTTATAGGTAAGTTAATTAGTTTAATTCAAGACAAACTTCAAACAACCTCCACTCACGAATGAAAAAAAGAATAGTTTTTCCTTTCAACATAAAAACTGGATCACTGAGGCCCCCAGTTACACAAAGGCTAAACGCATTTCAAAAACTTTTAAACATTTTTCATTTGAGAATGTACACATGTGATGGACTAGATGAATTAACATCTCTACATATCGTACCGACACAACTCGGAAGTAAACCCAGCCGCTTAAACAACTTACCATATGAGGTAAATAATCTGCCTCTGACCTATAGTGACTTGTCATATTTAACATATACTTTTGGGATATAATTAGCTCCGGTACTGAGAATATGTGTGAATAATTGCAGATAATCACAAAAAGCTTTAAAAAGAATGTTTTGGTTTGGTATAGGTGAATGCTACAGATATGAAATTACAGCAAAATTTTTCAAAAGGAGAATGGAAGAGTGTAATGAAATGAGGTTTGGCTCTGAATGTTTAACAGGAAAACGTGATATCAAATAATACTGAAATAATTCAACAGGAGAATGGAATATCTGTCACCAAATTTAGTGTTTAGGATATGTTGTTTAAAATTTTTGTAATTAAATTAATTTACACTTTATTTCATTGCCACATTATCTGCAGATGTTGAGAATATAGTTTCAGCGATAACTGTTAGCTAAACATATTAGAAGTACTCCTTCAATTTTGTTTCTCGGTAGTATTTAAAACGTTTATTTGGAAATTTAAAGTTTTCGAAACCAGAGTTTCCATGAAAAAAGTTAGACATGCAGGCTTTATTAGCACACTTCGTACAAACAATGTTACGAGTGCTCCACATTTCTCCTGCAACACAAACGCACATGCTAATGGCATATGAATGTTGTAAGATTCTACCTAAATGGTGATGATTAGCCGTAGATGATTAAGGCTTTCCGGCTCCTAACTCGTTACAGTTTCATTCAGACGTATTATAAGATATAAATGCGTTCATGTGATCGCACAGACCAGTTGACTGTGCCCGCTCGGCCTATCTACATAAATATCCTGTGTAAGTGTTTCCTTGCGTCAACGGGGTGGCGTGGAGGATTGCCATCGCTCAGTTATCACATCACTAGTAGAAACCCTCTATAAAGTGCGCAAGTCGGAGAAACATTGAGTTAGTCAGGTATCGTGCGGATTCATTCGATTGCAAACCAAAAACCCACATAAATCACGGACATTAATTTTCGACTGATCACAGTTCCTCTTATTCAGCGTGGATTATATACACTACAGTAAAACTTATTGTCGTGATCTACAGTTTTATTATTGCTGAATTGGATTTCGTCACAAAACCCAATTTACCCCCTAATACTTGCATACATTCTTTGTCTTTTCAGTGCACATCCAAAGAATGTTACCCGCGCTTGTAAAACGTGATCGCAAAATAATTATTTANACCAATTTACCCCCTAATACTTGCATACATTCTTTGTCTTCAGTGCACATCCAAAGAATGTTACCCGGGCTTGTAAAACGTGATCGCAAAATAATTAATTATGGTACGAATAAATCTAATACTGTGTAATATGTGCAAATTAAGATGTTTCCGTAAAGTTTATTCCAGCATCTCATAAGTTGGTGTCAAGGTTATTTGTCAGTATAGTTTTTCAAAGGTTATTTCTTAGCAAAATACATTAATATTGCATTACAATTTAAAGTTTCGTATACAACAATTATATTTCACGTCTAACTACTTTCGTCATATTAAACGCATCGTCAGTCATAATGATTTTTTAAACTATAAATNCAAAGGTTATTTCTTAGCAAAATACATTAATATTGCATTACAATTTAAAGTTTCGTATACAAAAATTATATTTCACCTCTAACTACTTTCGTCATATTAAACGCATCGTCAGTCATAATGATTTTTTAAACTATAAATCTTTGTTGCGTTTTTCTCTCAATATGGGACACTGAGCCTTATCCTATATTGATATTATGTACAATTTTTATTCACATTTAAGTCAAGACTTTATTGTAAGACGATGTTGAAATAACTGTAATTATAGATGTGATCGATATATTACAATAAAAATTAAACAACAGCTTGAAAAAATAGACAATAACATTAACACGTACTACCCTTATTACCTCATATTTTCAGAGCATTTGTTTAGAATAATAATGCCTAATGACTTTCTTATAAAGCAAGTATGTACCTGGAAAAAATCATCAAGTAATGTTTCCTTTAAAACCACAATGTTTTATCAGAAACTCTATACAAGNAAAGAAGAATGAAAGAGTGTAATCAAATGAGGTTTGGCTCTGAATGTAGAACAGGAAAACGTGACATCAATGAATATACTAAAATAATATAACCGGAGAATGGAATATCTGTCACGAAAATTAAGTGTTTAGGATATTTTATTTCAAACTTGTTGTAATGGAATAAATTGACTATTTTATTGCCACATTATCTGCAGATGTTGAGAATATAGGGTTNCACATTATCTGCAGATGTTGAGAATATAGGGTCAGCGATTACTGTAGTATTAACTGATAACTGCATTTCAGTACTTAAAATTTGCTTATCGGTAGCATTTAAAACGTTTATTTGGATATTTATAGTTTTCGAAACCAGAGTTTCATTGAAAAAAGTTGGACATGTCGGCTTTATTAGCACATTTCGTACAAACAATGTTACGAGTGCTCCAAATTTCTCCTGAAACACAAACGCACATACAAATGGCACATGAATGTTGTAAGATTCTAGCTAAATGACGATGATTAGCCGTAGATGATTCAGGCTTTCCGGATCCTAACTGGTTACAGTTTCATTCCGACGTTTTATAAGATATGAATGCGGTCATGTGATCTCACAGACCACGTGATTTTGCTCGCTCGGGCTATCTACATAAATATCCAGTGCAAGTGTTTCCTTGCGTCGACGAAGCGGCGAGGAGGATTGCCATCGCTCAGTAATTACATCACTAGTGGAAATCCTCTACAAAGTGCGCATGTCGGAGAAACATTAAGTTAGTCATGTATCGTGCGGATTCATTCAATGAAATGCTGTAGGTGAGATTGCAAACCAAAAAAAACCTCATAAAACACGGACATTCCTTTTCGACTGATCACAGTTCCTCTTATTCAGCTTGGATTATGTACACTACAGTAAAACTTACTGTCGTGATCTACAGTTTTATTATTGCTGAATTGGATTTCGTCACAAAAACCAATTTCCCACCTGATATTTGCATAATTTTTAAATCTTTTCAGTGCACATCCAAAGAAAGTTACCTGCGCTTGGAAAACGTGACCGCGAAATAATTAATTATGTTACGAATAAATCTAATACGGTGTATTCGATAAATGTATGTGCAATGCAGATGTTTCCGTAAAATTTATTACATGATCTCATGAGCTGGTATCTCGTTATTTGACGGTATAGTTTTGCAAAGCTTCTTGCTTACCAAAATACATTAATATTGCATCACAAATTGGAGTTTCGTATCCAACAAACGATGTTTCACGTGGAACTACTTTCATCATAATAAACGCATCATCAGTCAATACGATTTTTTTAAAACTATAAATATTTGCTGCGTTTTTCTCTCAGTATGGTACACTGTCCCTAATACCTTATTAATATTATGTAAAATTTTTATTCACATTGATATCAAGACTTTATTGTATGACGCTGTTAAAATAATTGAAATTATAGCTCTAATCGATATATTACATTTAAAAATTACAAAACAGCTTGAAAAANAATAATTGAAATTATAGCTCTAATCGATATATTACATTTAAAAATTACAAAACAGCTTGAAAAAAATATACAATTACTAGCAAACCCGGCGAACTCCGTTTCGCCACCAGATGGCTTCGTTTTATGCAACATTTTGTTTGGTGATTAAAACATGAAGAAACATTTTTTTTATATTTGAAAAGGAAAAATTGTATTTCATATCACAACAGTAATGAATTGAACTTCTCTAAGTAAATGAAAGTGAATCCAAAGTAAATACGTTTCATTGAAGTGCT
>NQII01023640.1:3941-27228 GCA_002778355.1 Clitarchus hookeri | reverse complement strand
CGCATCGTGCGTGACGAATTTCGCCCACACCGGCAAGCACCCGCGACCACTAAATCTTTCAACTTTCGGCATAATTCTAATAATCGAATAAATTATGTCCGCCTGTGTGGGAGGTCGATAGGGCGCCAGGAGGGAACTGACGTCCCTCCTGCCTTCGTAATTTTTTCTTGCGATGCAAGTTTTAACGACGTAAATAATCAATATACCACTACTGCGCTGCTACTTTTTCTGTTTGTCTGTGAAACATGTTCGTACTCGGCATACTTGAAGATTGCATGTGAACTGTTTCAATTGATTGATAAATAAAAGTAAAGAACAAATAAACCGGAACTTGACAATTTGTTTGGCACCTTTAAAGTTTCATGTTGCTACAAACTGAGCTAACCGAGTTGTAATTTCCATTCGTCAATACTTGATGTGGAACATTACAAATATGGCAGCCCTAACGCGAGGCTGCAATATTACAAGTGTTTGGCAATATCTGTTCCTGAGANCCCTAACGCGAGGCTGCAATATTACAAGTGTTTGGCAATATCTGTTCCTGAGAGCTATTGTTTTCTGAAATTAAGTACGCTAAATCAAAGCACAGAACACGACTAACGGACCAGAACCTCACAAATTATCTTTGGGTAGCTTCTCCTAGATATATGAATTAGATGTACAAGCCCTGTTGCGAATATGCATCATCATTATTCCCACATATATATGCGTACAGATTACAAGAATTTTGCTGAGCAGAAACTTCTCATTGTGACACTGTGAGTTTTTAATAATATATTTATGGCTATTTGTGATTATAATTTTGTTTGCATAGACCTATCAAATATAAGTAGTATTGTGTTTGAAGTTCATTTATGAGAGTAGTGTCCTGTAATATTGTTTCACATGTGATAATACTGTTTGTCAGTTAAAATATTTTTGGAAATTCGGGAAATTTGTCCACGCCTAAGAGATGCCTATCTGCTTATATGGAATATGTTTATTGAAGGAAAATGTTGCGGTTTGCTGCACAGTACACTACCTAGTTGCTCTGGGCGCGATATGGTTTTCGTTACCGGTTTGCACCTTGAGTTCCTATCATTTCTCGACACATCGTGTTTTCTACTGCATGCACAAACGTATTTACTCTTGAAATAGTATTATATTTTCTACACATTTTGTTTTGTGCAACGGAAGATACACTTACCCAGTGTGTCCTCATTTCGGTGTGTGTTCATCAAAATGCTTCAAACATTGTTTGCATATATGACATTTGTGCCCATGTGCTATGACTGTGACAATTGTGAGAACTTCTTTAAAGTATTTTTAATAGGGAATTTTTCTTCTCTCTGTCCTTCGGCAGCAACAGATCAAAATTGTCAAGTTATTCTTCGTTAGTCACATGCACTAGCACCACCTTGCGATTAGAGTTGAGCAAATACACATAAACAGACACATCAGAATTGTTCTTATCAAAACAAATTAACTTCCTGCAGTAGTGTCGGAAACTTAAGTCTGATGAAAACAAACTTGTTGTCCAGCTCTTCTTATAACTTTTCTACATTCTGGTGATGTGAATCTTTAAGAAACCCGGTTAACCCTACCCACCTGAAACATTTGTTATAGCAGATCTACGGGTTGATTCCTGAAAACTTGTTCTTATAGAACCGGGAAGAAATACTACAAAATATTATAATTTATGAAGTATCGAGGAGTCCCCTGCAAATCATAATGTGATCATGTAAGTTGTCCTGTGAAGAAAAAAAGCTTTAAAGCTTTCGTTGACATACATCTTACTTAGCCTACTGATTTAAAGAATTGGAATAGACTGTACAGGCAAATGAAAGTCTAATATATTGGGATGCTGAAGTCATATGAAATCTACTTGCAGTAATACCGGCCCTGATGTTTCAGTGGACACAGAAATCTCGATGAGCAAGGCAAATGTTTGTAAATTCTTACATGTCTGTACAAGTTATCCCCACAGCTTAACGATACCCACGGCTAGTGGATATGTACATTTGAAATGCGACTAGACATTCATACATATGGCCATGCCNACAGCTTAACGATACCCACGGCTAGTGGATATGTACATTTGAAATGCGACTAGACATTCATACATATGGCCATGCCACCAAATAGTTTACGTTAGCCGAATGTTTTATTACAATAGCGACACTGACATATTCCTGTTAGATCAGTCGAAAATAGAGAAGGCTCAGTCCAAGCCCTACTTTCGTCGACCAAAGAAGTTGATTGTACAATAGCCGCTGGAATTGAAGTCAACNAGAAGGCTCAGTCCAAGCCCTACTTTCGTCGACCAAAGAAGTTGATTGTACAATAGCCGCTGGAATTGAAGTCAACAGTTTCACGCGTGTTTATTTTCTTTGAACGAAGATTCGCATGGTATTTGTTTCTGGCAGAACTATTGGAATATCAAACGAAGAAGTTGATTGCAGCACTGGAGATACCGGAAGCCTAACCGAAGAAATTGATGACTCTGCAGATAACAAAAGCAGATGGCATGGCTGTATAAGTTAATGGTTCTTCTGCTGGGGGAACACCGACAAATTTTGCGAACTCTGCCAAGAATTGCTGTTATAATATCAAGCTGAGGAAAGCCTCCTTTGTCAGCTTTTGACAGCAAATTGACGACATATTATGGGCTTGTTTGCTATTCACACTAAACGCAAGCATTTTGACATAATGTGGATTTTGACCAGTCAATTACCCGCCTGTGTAGTGACTTCGTGTAGATGCTAACAAGCCAATTTTGGGCACTGGAACGTCGTCCATTGCCAATCAGTATAGAGGAAAATTATGTGACATTTCGCTTTAACATCCAACCTTCCGTATTGCTTCTTTTACATGTATGCCACGCTCTCCAACCAGACCACACTCCCTAATCATAACACTCTCGCTAAGCAATTCGCGTCACCTACATAGCATTCAGTGCCAAGTGTTTGTGCAGTTATGCTTGCAGCTCTATGAACACTTGCTCAATGAACTTTACTTTGAACGAGCTCAGTAGTCTGTACATTTAAACACTGTTTTAAGAAGGTTATCAGCAACAGCAGTTAGAAACAGTACAAGAAATAAAAACTCAAAAACATTTTTATGCATTTCATTTCAGAATCCTTAGAGGAATCGGATGTCCATACACACAGTTACGTAGAATAGTCATATCCCACATTTATCAACAGCAATATTTGTTACTTGTTCCAATAAATAGTAAATTTGTTTTTAAAATCTAGCCCCGCATAAAACTATGATTTTATTTAATCACANTGCAGTATGACGAAGATATTCGTGACTGCCGGCCCTGCAAGGAGTACTTCGAGGGATGTACCACTTCCGTTCTGGACACTCCGCATTTTTGCAGCTGGTGCAAGGCGCGACGTCGCACAGAAGCAGCAGCCACCACCGACACCACCTCCTTCATCATCGAAGGGTCCGCAGAGTGAAAAAACGAACGGCCCTGTAGACTAGGCTACCGCCGACCTAATGCGGTTGATCACATCACGTCTCCGACCCAGCACCAGCGACACCTGGCACCCACTCACCTTGTCGACATGCGACGAATTGCTTCCAGCAAATGAGAGCACCACACAGACCACTATCGGTACCATTAGCAGTTGGCTGTTGCCTGCCAAAGCTACTTCCATCGCACCGCCACCACAATCTTCGGTGCACGAGGTGATGTACACCAGCTCCTTTGGGTCGGGTATGGTGAAGTGTTATCCCAATGCCATCCCTAGTTTCCGGCATATGGAGTACTGGCTGGGCGACCCATGGTACGAAAATGCTGTGACAAACATAGAATCCTGCGATGGCGTGAATCATGCCTGCCTCTACCACACCCTGGTGCCTGCGTACAAGTCAAGCATCATGAACGCTGAAGGCAAGTCGAAAGTTTATTTTATGAACAGTATCCGATGCGATGGTCAAACTTGTAAAGTGTACAACATGAGGCCGGACGTAACCCTACCCTGCAGCACCGATGTTTTGTTGGAGCTGAATGAGGCTGAAACCATCATCATTTAAGAAGCCATGTAGCATATGGGCTACGAGATACGACGAGGTGGCAAGGAAGCAGTGCTTCGCTTCAGTGGAGAATGCTATGGCGAGACACACAGATTCCTACTGGACGAAGAAGCAAAAA
Organism: Clitarchus hookeri; assembly: GCA_002778355.1. Classification (NCBI taxonomy): domain Eukaryota; kingdom Metazoa; phylum Arthropoda; class Insecta; order Phasmatodea; family Phasmatidae; genus Clitarchus; species Clitarchus hookeri. Next base: position 23,084 of record NQII01023640.1, on the reverse strand, counting down.
ATTTTTCATTTGGCGAGCGGACCATAACTTGTCGCAGTCTGCCGTGCGAGGTAAAGACAAGCCCGCCAGATGATGACGGGGAAGGACCATGGTTAATAACAATCAAAATAAAGAAACAGGTTTTCGAACAGAGCAACATAGTGTAAATAACATTTTAGTTTTCAATGCTATTTTTAGGAGAATGGTGTACGCCAGTGTGCGTAAACAAAAACAGCAGAGAATTTTTCTTAAAAATACGTTTACATCTTAAAAATTATATTGCTTGCCTATGTACCAATATTGAAAAAAATATTTCGCAAGATAAATGCAGAAAAAAAGGACTTTGCTTTTTTTTCTTGTCAGTAATACATAACAAATTTGATAGTGAATTAAAAAATATAAGATGGTTGTTTATGCAAGTGTTTGATGAATAAAATACGTGTATAATTGTAAAACATTTTACCACTTTTTTTTGTCATGTTCCCCATCAATTCAGAAAAAAAGGAAATATAAAGAGTAATAAAACTTGGTATACATTTNCACTTTTTTTTGTCATGTTCCCCATCAATTCAGAAAAAAAGGAAATATAAAGAGTAATAAAACTTGGTATACATTTTGTTTTTTAAATCAAAGGAAAAAACCAATGCCCTAAGAAAAAAAGTATGAAAAAAGAAGTGTTAAAAANATACATTTTGTTTTTTAAATCAAAGGAAAAAACCAATGCCCTAAGAAAAAAAGTATGAAAAAAGAAGTGTTAAAAATATTTTCTGAATTGAATAAAATAAATAAAGTATTTAATTTACTGGAGTTGAGTTTGCGGTCTTGCACGGAGAGCCAAGGCAGATGATCATATAAAACATGAAAAAAATCTGTGCTTGTATGGGATTACCCCTGCTAGCATTTTTACAGGTCTGCACCTGCATAGTGTCATGTAACTGGAGTCCACACACATTCATGCTTGCTTCCAAGTCATTTACTCACATCTGCACCTGCACCATGTTGTCTGCACATGTGGGAAGGGCAGTGTTTGCTTTTTCACAGGTCTGCACCTGCACAGCAACAGGTAACTGGAGTCCGCACATGTCCATGCGTATGTGCTTCCAAGTCGTTATCTCACATCTGCATGGCATTGGATAACCATTAAGTCTGCTCATGTGTACACAGCAGTGTTAGCATTTCCCCATGTTTGCGCCTTCACAGAGCTAGCTATCTCCATCCACCCCTCTAATATTGCATATGACAGGCAAAGTCAAGAATATAATTAATGTTAATTAATTTAAAACATACTTTTATCTAAAAAAAATCTATGTCCGTAACATTACTTTAAAATAGTTGTAGTTCCTATTTCAGAATGTCTTTGTCGTCGAGCCAGGAGTTGTCAAACTTCGAATGTCCGTGCCACCTCACATAACATGTCAATTACTTCGTTTCAGCACCTTTCCGCCAAAAAAAAAAATCAGGCAACTTCGTAGGATGTATTTCCGTTGTGTGAAAGCCTCTGACGATGGGTTCACCACGTAGATACTAGAGGTCATACATGCACGGGTACCAATGTAGTATGCGAACCACCTTGTGCAATTCTGCAGACCAGTAGTGACGATAGGCATTGTGGAAAATGCCACGCTGTTTGGACATGCGCAGCAGGTCACCGATCTGGATTTGGACGCATCAGTTCAGTCTCCCCATCGAAAACGGCATCACATAAGAGGGGGACTGCAGTGACTAGAGCTCTCGTTTCCCATCTAGAGTACGTATACAGCATCCTTTCTTTTGTACACACATTTTCTCACACCAGTCCATTCGTCACTCGGCCACTTTCCCTCAACACGCCGAGACAAGTTCGATTCCCGGCAGGGTCGCTCCCAGATGTTCATCCTTTCATTCCTCAAAAACATTTCTTCCTCAGTTCGTTTGTTTGTCAAACAAAACTCAGCTGACTTAAGTAAAGCACTTTCTCGTTAAATTTTTCTTTAAAACATACCCTCGCATTCGATTTTATACACCACTGAAATAAAAAATTTTTTTTTTTTTTTAGAAAAGCAGTAGGGTAAGGTTCGATAAGTTAAACGTGCACAACTAAGAACACATAAAAGTATTATCCTACTTTTTCCATGCATTTAATCTTTGCATTTCTCTGATGTTTTCAGATGATGGATGGTAGGTACACAATGGTTTCATTCGATGTAACCCTTTTCCTTAAGTTCACCGATCATTAAAGATATATCCTTGCTGTGCAAAGCAATCAAATTTCTGAGTCTATCGACAAGTTCGTTGGGGTCTTCAGGAAATATGTAGTCGGTGTTCTTGTTGTATTCTTCGTTATTCGCGATACATTTTTCAACAAAGCCGGTGAGGAGATGTGTGAGGACATCCAAAAAATAGCCATTGTTTTCACCGTCAACAGTTTCTTCATTATCGTATACATGGCCCTTCCACTTTTTCGCAACTCTTTGAGTAGGAACGAAATCTCACATACGCTGAAGAAACTTAGGAAAAATCACTCAGATATGACTCACTATAACTTGTTTTATTTGCGGAATTGTCTCACAACACACAGCGAGCAGCGTAGCTTCGATTGTGATTAGCAGAGGTATTTACGGGGGAGCATGTCATAAAATATAGCCTCCCATGAACCCTGATATGTATCGACTCGGGAAATAATCGTTGAAATACTACTGCCGTCGATACCAAGCACGATGGAAAAACATCACTTTAATTATTTACGAAAAAGAAAACCAAAATGAAAACCTCACTATCGTGTATAACAGCGATCACGATCAGATTATAAATATATGAGAGTAAATATGCATCAAATCGGTTTTGAACCATAGCGATTACGTTCAGACACATCCTCATGTTTGTTAATAATGCATTGCGCCCTAGGGTGAAAACGAGCCCATGCTTACACAAGTAAAAGTTCTCAACATCACACCTAAGTCCTTCACCAGAGATAAAATAATTCTTTATTCCATTAAAATGACGACAGCACTAAATTCAAGCCCTATTCCCGATGCATAAATATTTACAAACTGTTCTGTGAACACTGTGGTAATCAGCATCTCAGAGAACCGCAAAACGTGGCGGTGGAGATCAGGCATCCTTTCTATAATGATATTTGGCAACGTCACTGGACCGGACACGCTCAATACTTCACACCATCCTCTTCACAGCAGTTGCACAGCTACCAGAACGCACGCCTCCCAACAAGGCGAGCTAGGTTCGATTCCCGGCAGGGGTCGCACCTGTGTTTTCGCGCATGTGGGAAACGTGATTGATGCCATTGCCAACAGTATCACCCGTGATGGACTTGGCGATGTCCGGCAGATCTTCTCGGGACACTTGATCTTCTTCGCCGACCTAAACGTCCTCGCCAATTTCAGTCGCTAAGCTCCCTCTCAACTCAAAACACACGGTGTCCCCTGAAAAAAATGTACTAGTGTGGGTGAGTGGGCCGCCCACCACGATATTTTCGTGCTTTAAAGAAATCGATTTGTACCTATGTTAATCAACGCAGATCATTGACGAAGAGTAACCGAAGCGAGAAATTTTTTTTCATTTTCTCGAGTTAGCTGTTGGAAATGAAGTTCAACCCACCAGCATTCCAGTGGAAGATATCTAGCTTCTAGAAATTTTTCGGCTGAGAATCAGTCAGCTCATCACTCAGAATGGAGGGAAAAATTAATGAATGCAATATTATTTAAATAAAGCACTCACTTTATAAAACTGCATTCGTCAAAATTATTGGACAGTGTTCTGTACACAAACTATAAAAGACTTTTTTCTGCTCTAGAATTGAACGAATCAAATAATTATTACTACGCATTTCTCCCATATCCAATCCGTTCCATGCATTACTAATGTTTAACTAAAACATTACGTAAAGTCATGTAGTAGAATGCATTGAAAAACACTTCTGCCATCTAAAGCTCTACACGAATTAATTCTTCAAACGAGGTTTTTAGACCGTAAAAAGGCTCGAACAACATTCACAATGCAGGAGCTTCGAGCCAAATTTTGTGGCTTGGAGGTGTAACAGTGCATGTGATATATTATTAAACACACAGCTTATAACCTGTCTTGTATCAATGCATAAATATTTCATCTTTTTGTCTCCACATTTGCTGTGAATATTACATTACGATAGCAGTTGCTTGCTTCGACATTAAGGGTGCTGCCTATGGTCCATTCATGGCTACTTGCAACTTTTCCGAGGCCCTGCCATGATCTACTTTCATGAAAACAAAGCTTAACTAAGTCTCTAAAATTATGCCAATGGGGTAGCACACCACACTCGTGCGCACTAAGTGTCATACTATTTTGGATAAGAACTATTTCTTACTAGGTCTTGCCAACACGCCTATTTTCTCTCTGCTGTTATTCAAGTTAATTATAAATGTAATGTTATAATTTATAGATAAAATTAATGTAATATTTCAAGTTAAGGAATACATGAAGGTACTTAACACAAGTATAAAACGCTTGTGATACACCACATATTGAGGAAACCTCCAAGCACGTAAATACATTTGATTTTTCAAAGGTTTGACTAAAAAAAATGAGAGGATACCGCGAGTAGAACTGTCCATCCACTGACTTTCAGACTGTTTGGAATTGAATTTTCATACGTGGCATTGCTGTGTTTGTGTACGACGTATGCACATACACAACAGATACACTTGATTGATGACTTTTCAAAACCTTTCACACCCATTTCCAACCTCTCTAATGTATCATATAAACGTTAGTTTATACGCCGAGCGTCGGGTAAGGAGCCCGCTTACCTGGCACTTTAACCACATTTAAAAACGAATATTATGCATGATGCCGTATTTATTTACATTCCTGCCACTTATATATTCAAAAATATGGTTGCAGGCATTTCTTAACAGTAAGTACATTTCAGGCAATTGACTTTACCGAGTTAATATTAAAAAAACATACAGCATTTAACATATGTACAAGTTCACAAAATGTACTTGCCTGGAAACTTATGTATAGAGATGAGAAGGTAGTCTGAAAACATCCAATGTGACACGTGTCGCTCGTGATCGCAGATATCAAAATGGTGGAACGTCAGGCCGATTCAACCAATTTATACAATCTGGCAGAAAAATAATGCACGTGAAAATAGTTCAAACTGGTACCGGATTGATACCTACGAAAAAATACTGGCAAGTCTGAAGGTGGGGGAGATTCAGTGTTTTTCCTGCACGGACTGATACATAAGATCTATTTTATTGTTTGGCAAGTTTGGAGAAATGCAGTCTCTGTACTATTCACATATTTCTGCACATACTAGCAGCGTTTTTTTTTTCAGGGCAAATGCGCTACCAATCGACAGATTTATACTATCTTGTAGAGAACTGAGGCATGTGGAAATAGTTCTAACTGGCAGCGGTTTCATACATAGAGAAATAGTTCGGTGCATAGATGGAGGGATTTTATTGAACCATGAGAGTAGGGGAGAGGGAGAGTAAGTGTTTTTCCAGTGCGGACTGATACATAGGAACGATTTTATTGACTGACAAGTTTGAGAGAGGGGGAACGCGGTCTCTGTATTATTCACGTATTTCTGCTTTAGACCAGCAGCTGGTTTTTTTTTCAGGAGAAACGTGCTAATGTGTTCAAGGAGGTGCTCGCAGGGGAGTCCCCTTCACAGGGCTGTCGACTCCGGAAGCACAGTGTCGCTGCATGTTGCTACGGCGGTGTAATGTAAGAGCTGACTGTCGCTGACTCTGTCGCTATTAACACGCACGGTATCGCTATGACGGCATATCTTAAGAGCTGATAAGCACATGCGTCGTGTACACAGCTCAACACTATGCTTTCTGCTACGATAACCACCTGACCCAGTTATCTGCGACAGCACAGCTTCGTTGTCGTAATTTTAGAAACAGCTTGAAACTGAAGGAGGACGGCAGCGTTCCTGCCATGTGCACTGCGAATCCGAGCATGCTCGCCCGTAAGGCGCCGTTCACACTAGGGCGATATAAGATAGGCGATATAGCGTTAGGAATATATTGCGACGATATATTGCCAGGAAGGTTCAAGACAGCGGGCGATAAATCGGCGCGACCTGGGCGATAAAAATGTAGTGGAAACACAATTATCACTACTTCAGTTACAAAAATGAGTTCAAGTGAGGAAGACGTTATAGTGGCTTATTGGTTCAGGCGTAGAATGAGAAGAAAAAGAAAATACTGAGTACATCCCTACAATCTTACCAAAGTGCACCGTAGCTCGGCTGTTGTTTCTCGAGAGATGTCTCAACATGAATCAAAATTCAGGGAGTTTTATCGAATTAATCCTGATAACTTTCATTTTCTGAAAAGCCTAGTGTCACGAATCCTTGAAAAAAAAGGACACACACTTCAGGAAGGCTATTTCTCCAGATGAAAAACTTCTGATTACTATAAGGTAAGTAGATATGAATATAAACAGCAGTATTAATACAATTTAGCAGGTTTGTTTTCATAATTTGTTACAAAATGGCCCAATCAGTTTCACTTTCTTGCGGCTGTGGGATAATCGAATTGAATTCCGAAATCGTTGCAATATTGCTCATGTGAGACTGAGTTTGTAAGGTGTCATGATGGGATGACGAACTCCATACAGAAGGACTGGAAGCAACTGAAATACTGGATTCCACTTTCTCTCGTTCGTCCTCCTCTAACAACTTATGTAAGAGAGACATTGTTTGTATTTTGAAAGTCCTCTTACGACGCAAGCTAAGGTTTTCCAGATCAGGTAAAAGAGAAAGAAGGAAATGCTGTTCAGCATCTTGGTGACTTTTATTAACAGATTTTTTCATGTTCATCCATTCTACAAAAGCATCGTCGACTTGGTCGTTTCCCTTTCGTTTTTTATATGTTTGACTTGAGCTGATATTACGAGCGGGTTTTTCGATAAATTGCACGGAAGAAGCTTCACCAGGCATTTCCTCTTCAACAAATGTGTCACTTCCGTCATTTTGATTAGTATCGGACTCCTCCACTGCAGTATCTTCAACGTGAAGATTGCCGGACGTATCTCCTCCTTTCAAATATGGTTGCAGAAAAGCTAAATGCTCAGTCAGATAATAACTTTTCTTTGAATTCTGACTAGCCCCAGACTTTGGTGGTTTCAGCGATCGCACATATGCTGTTCTGATGTTCTTCCACCGTTCTCGACAGTTCTTTTCTGAAACAAAATTTAAAAAAGTAGACATCAATAGGATTTATTTAAAACTGTTGCGTATTAAAATGAAAACACATGTATTACACAACTAAATTAAGTAAAAAATAAATTTTAAATAAATTTACGATTTAAAACCCTCAATTTATTTAATGTATTATTTTTTCAGGTATCTAGTTACTGGAAGCAGTTTTCAAGATCTTTCCTTGCAATTTTACAGAGGTAAATCAACTATCAGTTCTATTGTTCATTCGACTTGTGCTGCTATACGGTCCCACTTACAACCGCTGTATATGCCACAACCAAGGGAGGAAACTTGGAAGCAAATATTAAGACGTTATTATGAGTTATGGAATTTACCTAACTGTATTGGTTATCTTGACGGCAATCATTTCCGCATTTAGTGTTCCCCTAATACAGGGTCCACAGATTATAATTATAAAGGGTTCTTTTCAATAGTTCTATTGGCTTTGTCTGACGCAGATGGAATGTTCACCGCAATAGATGTTGGAGACTATGGACGGAATAGTGACGGTGCTGTGTTTCGCAAACCAACAATCGGAAAATTATTGCAGGATAATAAATTGAAAATACCAGAAGCAACTCCCTTGCCAGGCGAGGCAAATGACAATCCTTTTCCGTTCTACTTTGTGGCAGATAAGGCATTCACTCTTCAGAATCATATAATGCGGCCCTTTCCAAAAAGAGTATTAAATGATGCCAGAAGAATATTCAACTTTCGACTTTCAAGAGGCAGAAAAAGTGCGGAATACAGTTTTGGAATGCTAACGTCAAAATTTCGTCTATTTGACCGACCAATTTATACCAACAGAAGTAATGCTTTGCAGACTATTAAGACAGCATGCGTGCTTCATAATTTTATACGCAGACGAGAAGGAGAACCTCATGTTCCGCAACATTTTAATAAGCGTTCTCTGGTACCAGCATTATCAGATAACAGTACATTCAGTGAACACAACAATTTTAACGCAGCAAACCGCTTAAGAAATAAACTAGGTGAATACTTTCTGAAACCAATTGGTGCAATCCCTATACAATGGAGATGTGTTAATATAAGGTTTTGATTACCATAATATATTTGATTAATATATCACTTTGGTTACTTATTGTCTTAAATAATAAATAAATAATGTATTTACCTGTGTCTTTCATTTCTGATGCAGTTTCCCTCCTTGCGGAGCTCGTCACATCTGTCTTACTGTATGCGGCAATGGAATAGTTCCAGATGCATGGTGAGCTTTCACTAATTCAATGAAAGGAAGACAAAGAGATTTGTCTTCTCTTCTTCCCGTCATGTTCGCCGCCCGAAATATCGTACGATACTAATCGCTGAAGCGACCAGCATGTGGTACTTCGAGAAATATGTCACTTGCGATATGTTGTGCAATCGCGCAACTGTGAACCTATTTTATCGCCTCCCTTTAGATTTCAAGTAGCTGTCTGTGCCTGTCGCGTATCGTGTATCGTTTACAATGTAACGCTTATCTTATATCGCCCTAGTGTGAACGGCGCCTAACAGATAATCCACGATTGTCACCCAGCCTTGCTGCGTCGTGGCAGCTGCTCTCGTCCGCCCACGTGTACTGACAAAGGAAGCAGTTTCTTCGTACCCGCAACTTCCAGTCTGCTAAAACACCGCAGCAGCAAAACTCTCGTTATTTGTTTTTTTCCCCCTAGGAAAACCAATATAACTATTAGAAAACCAAAGTAGCAAACCGAGATTATTTAATTTTTACAAATTATTATTTAAATAATTTGTTTTATTAAAAAAATTTTTAGCATTAGGGGTTGCCGGGAGGGAGTAGGGGGATCAATACATCCTCATATTCTCTGGGTAGCAGTAACATTACTCGCTTGCATTTAAAAAAAACTTGCATAAAATCATTAAAAAGTAGAAAAATGAAATCATGATATGCACCGACATTCTCTTTATTTGTTTTACTAGGAAAACCAATCTTATGATTTAAAATCGAAGGTGGTAATCTGAAATTGATTAATTTTTTTACAATTCTTTTTTTAGATTATTTTTATTTAAATAGCTGTTATTAAAATAGTTTTTTTAAATTTCTTATTAAAATAATTTCTATAATTATGGGTTGTCAGGGTGGGGAGGGGGAAGAACATCCAACATAGCCACCTACCACGAGCCCCAGATGTGACGTCAACAAAGATGGCAGACAACTCCGACCTCCGACTCTACCCATCCATGTTCCCGGAACCCCATAAGCAGACCACTGATGTCGACAATGACGTTTCTGGAATCTCGTATTCTGGATTTAGATGTTGCCTATCTCCACTTATTCATAGTCTGCTTCTATAATATTTGTGCATACAAAGAAAGACACAAAATCTTCGATGCTGACAGAAGAACAGTGGTAGGTCGGATATGAAAGACTATGCATTTTACATCGGCTCTCAAGACGTCTATGTTAAGAGCCATCCAAATATTTTCACTCACTTTGCATTTTACAGGATTGCATCAGTTTACCAGATTNTGCATTTTACAGGATTGCATCAGTTTACCAGATTCTGGGTAAATTCGCACGGCAGAGAAATGGGTGAAAATCCTGAGTACTGCAGGCCAAAGTGGTCCCGAGTTTTCCTTTAGGTGTAGGTAGACAGTGACAAGAGTAATATTCATCCCTCGAGTGGCCAGACTTAACACATGTGAATGTTTGGAGAAGCACATCCACTGGCGACTGGTGGTAAAGTAAGTACAGAGACCTCCATTTATGTATTTTTACACTGGAAGAATTGTCATGAATTTCCAAAGCTCAGCTTCAAGAATTGTTGTCTGTTCACAGATCAGTGCGCCACTAAGCAAAACTCATATTCGTAATAGCTGCAAGTTACTCAATGTGTTCGATCTTGCAGCAAACATGCCGCTGCTTTTCGCCGTTAAATTTAATAAGTTGAATAAAAATGTAAAACCCAATTCAGCTTGGACGTTGATTATGTCTGCCTTTTTACTCAACTCGCCCAGACCAGTCCTTCCAAGTAAAGTTCAGCACATGAAAGATGCTTCAGCAGATAGCAGGTTACATTTGTGACTTCATGAAATTGCTTCCTTCCTTTATTTTCTGGACTGTGTTGGTGCTTGGTCAGTAAGTAATTGGTTTTCTTCAGGGGCGTCGGTACCTTTCTAATTTTGCTTAGGGGTGAAGGGGCGGGTCATGTAGAGAATTTGGCCCCCGTGGTGCTGTTTAATGCACCCTTTCCAAAAATTACTTTATAAAATAATTATGCCAGTGTTTACACGCACGTGTTGATTCCTGTCAACAAATTTAATCCCAATAAATCTTGTACCAATACAACAATACCGTACAACGTTACTCAATGACCTCTAAATTTATTAAATTTGCGTAAATTATGAAAATATGCAGTTCTACCACGCGAAGTCTTTTGCACTCCTTAGTAAGACAGGAAGAGGGGAGTGGTTAAACGTCCCTCTTGTCCCCCCTTCTTCCGACGCCCTTGGTTTTCGCTCTCCTCTCTACAACAATTCCCTAGGTATTGAAGTTGGAAGGAACGGATACGAGCTTGGTTTGCACTGTCTTCATACATAATGGCGATTTTCCTAAAACCAAATGATTTTGGCAATAGAAGTTTTGCATAACACATAACAACTAAACAAGTATCACACATATATGCTCATTTTATATTCTCTGCAGTACTGGCGACAATATCTTCGCGACTTTGTCTCGGAAATCATATGATGCTAGCCTGTCATGTAATATCAGGCAGAAAACACAAGTATTCACTGGAATATTTTCTAGTATCATAAAATTGGATCATGCAGTCTATTAAATTTAAACTAAAACGCTCGTTCGGTTTATTCACAGCGAAAATCATGAGTTTTCCTGTAGTCTTGAAAGAATCTGGGCACACTATTAAATACTGATTGCACACATAATAAGGTTGGTTGGTGGATTTGTATATACGTCTGGATTGCAAACGGAATCCTTCTGTTTTTAAGTTAAGGTTTAGTGTGCATAAATACGAGAATTAGTAAATGAAAACCTTAAATGTATTTCATCGTACAATTTACAGAACAGTGAAATTGTAAAATTACATTTAGTCACCGAGTACCACATGGGTACCTCAGAAAAAATTACTTCCGAGTCGTATGTAGCCACTCATTCATTGCCTGCACACATCTTTGTCGGACTTGAAACATGTATCACCATACTGCACTTTAGTATTGTGGGGAATTTTAATGCGTTTGATCCCTTCACTTCTCAAGAAAAAAGAATAACCAACCATTGGTTATCTTTTGGTGGATGTTGACAGTGAAGCGACCTTCTGGTCACAACTACTGCGTCCATGTGTAGTGTGCCAGCATCGTTCTGCCATATGTCGGATATGCGCCATACTATGCAACCTTTCTCGTACCATCTCCCTGGACGTTCGGAGAGATTTTCGATATTTACCACATTTGTAAGATTTTCATTTGTTTCACACTCGTCTGTTCACACTTTGTGTCTGGCATTTGTTGAAAATTCGAACGGTTCATTAACAAATTTTAATGTTTTTTAATGTCCAGCCTGCAGAATATGTATCTGTATTTTGTAAGCAAAGCTGGCTTTTTCTTTACAGGTGATTCTTCGTCTAGTTAGGAAGGTGGCATATGTCTCTAAATTGCACGACATGAAAGCTACAGGGATGTTTTATAATCTTTATATTCTTCAGCATCTTGATATAATCTGCAGTGGTCAATTGAACGCTGGGCAGTGTCCACTCGGTATAGTGTCGCCACTACCTATAGACTTGTCTCCAGTTTTTACAAGGGTGTTTGTATAAAGGTTGGCTAGAAGAAGTATTAATACGTGCTTATAATAAAAGATAATGTGTCTGTATCGATATACACCTTTAACTTGCTTCACACATGAACATGAACATTGAAAACATCTTCGATACAAAACGCGTCATTTTGACAACTTCATAAGTGTGTTCTACGTACCAAAATATTTTACGAAATATATTGCAATACAATTGATTATGAAAGTAGTTTGAAGTTTCATAATACATGATTGTGAAATAAAGAAACCACATTTCATCCGGTATAAATGTAAACAATGCATATCGGATTCCGCACTGAACAACTAATGTAACTATACACATTTCGAAAATAAGCGTCAGGAGCAACCACTGTCTTGTGTAAATGATCAAACTTTAACTTGACATAAATAAAAAGCTCGTTTTTTGGTCAGTACGACGTATTTCCCTTTCTATTGGTACCTTTAACATACTGCCAGTTTGTTAGAAGTTCTGGTGGTCGTTGAATTATTTAAGGTGAATATTTTATCTTTGAATGAAAATAAGCACATGGACGGAGATACTCCAGACGGACATCCAAAATATCTTCCTCTGAGTGCCGCGTTGTGTAGCAGCGGTTATTGCCAGCCATGGTGGGGCCTCGCAGTACTAATGTCACCATGTTGTGAGCGTCTTACCAAACTGTAGAAGTAATAATGTCGCCTATGTACGATAGGTATTCCGTCCAAGAAATCTGGTTGTGATAGCTCACGTCTTTCTTGGTGTTGCAATTTCAATGGCCAGTAGTGTAGCCAATACAAAAATATTTTCTTTGCTAATGACTGTAGGAACTGTGGGAATTTGTGAGATAAAAACTGTTTATAACTGGCTGATATAATTAGCACCAAGCCTTTCCATACTACTTTATGTGCAGTGTTAACAATTGTGAAAACCGCGATACCAGTACTAATGAAAATTTTAAGCCAACAACCAACAAAACAAAACTCCACAATTACATCACTGAACAAATGTAGTACTTTTAATTAGTAATCTTATCTAGTATAAAAATAATATAAGTAAAATTGCATAAATGTCCTCAGTGCAAAGAAAGTGATAATTAAGGTTAAAAGAGAAGTCGTAACCATCAGGACACAGCTATGCCATCTGGCAACATTAGTATACATACAAAGTTTCCACACTGGCTGTCTCAAGAGATATGTAGAGCTTACCTTTGAAGTGATGGACTCTCCCAGACGACAGTAGATGAACACCTCTATGGTGGCATGGATACAGGCGGAGGCAAACTTGTAAGTCTGCCTAAAGGACATGTCTCTGGTCTGGAACACAGTATTTCGATGTAATAGCGTTGTTGTGGAAACTTCTCAACAAACAAGTAAATAACTCTCTTGTCGTTTCTTTGTGACTGTAAACGAGAGATGAAAGTCGCCATAAATATGAGTAAATCTGTCGAGTAAGCAATTTTGAAGAATTAAAGCAAACACTTTATTCACATTTTTAATCAAACCAGTCTTTGTAGACCAACGCACAGTCTCCGAAAGCTTACCGACTTTACAACAAAAGTGAATTCAGAGTAATTTCTTAGTGAGTGTTGAGGGAACTACGTCACGTTTCCTGTTTACCTTCCCTGATGATAATTGTGTCCATTTATTGTCATTCAGAGGGAGATACCTTCAAATCGCTGCGCAATGCAGCTACACTGATGTGAAAACCAATCGAGGTTTGTTAAAATGTAATTGTATGCTAGAGTGTGCCATGCACTCAGTTAACTTGATATACACACACACTTGCAATCAGCATTTCACTACTTACTTAGTTATTTAATTTTGTCTAGGAAATCCTTTTTTATTTTCACGTCTTTAATTTGTTTTTCTTTCCGCTTTGCATTCCCGTTTCACCGGCAGGCAACCTATTATATGTCTTCAGCTTTCCTCCGCTGCCTTCACCAGGCACCTCACGGCTAGATCCTAAGGCTTTCCCATCCCTCAACACTTGTTTGATGTGTCTGGCTCCTAACTGACGCCGTGATCACGTCCTATTAAGAAAGTCGCCAATTACAGACGTGTGATAGCGTGACTCTTCATTTCTGCTGCGAGTGTGAGATACTGCCGCTGTCACCAAAACACAGAGGTTCATGAATTGAAATAAAATGCTACTGTTAGATATCATTCCTTTGTGTTTTTGACTGTCGTACTGAGTAATAGGGAAATATGCAAGTAAATGTTATAAAAGTCAAAGGTACTTGAAGCAATAGTCATATCAAGAATAATTAAAAAATAAAAAGAGTGTGAAATTATGTGTTCAAGCCTCAAGAATATATTTTTCATAGTGGAATTCTCTTCAGTAACAGGTTAATGGAAAACTAAAGAACTGATTCTTAGTAAAAGAATTCCAAATTGTATTAAAATTGTGTTAAAATTAGGTGGTTTCATTAACAATACAATTTTCCTAAAGGAGAACAGTAAAAGGTGAATGAAATATTTTATATGTTGTACTAAATTTTCCTGCGTTGGGCTATTTCTCCAGAACAATTATAAGTATTAAGAAAGAACTATGAACTGCTTACCATCAAAAGCAACATATTTAAGACAACTATTTTTCAAGAGAAAGAATAATTGAATTTAAGTAAGATACATTTTTAGAGTTGTCGTAAAATATATATCATTACATAACCAAATCTTTGTAAATATCTTCAAACATTTTTTAATATCACCGAGTTTTAACTCGAGTCTTTAAGTAGTACCCTTAGATTTACAAATGAATACAGGCCTAATTATAGGGGCTCGCTGTTCCTTAGTTGTAAAATAGACATTGCTCATAATGTTGTGGACGTGATGATAGTACAAGTGGTTGCTTTTCGCACAATAATTTTATAAAGAAAAGTTTTATTTGCAAGCTAGACTCTGTGAAAAAAAAGGTAGGAATTGTGGAACGGCCAAACTCGCGAAACAGGAAGGACCAATAAAAAATGCTACACAAAAATATTTAATGATAAAAAAAAACTTTAAGTTATTATAGAAGGAGATGGAGGAAGCGTTTTGTCTGTCGCTACCATAACAAAACTCAGTGGGCACTCATTTACTCAGAGAGATGTATAAGAAAGTGCTGTATAAGTGCTGTACTGTGCCGTATAAGGAAAGGTAAAAACGTTTGAACACCATACATGTGTTTGCTGTAATAATGAGTCAAAATAGAGAGAGAAAGAAAGTGAGAGGGAGAGGGAGTTATGTGCTTTCGAATGTTACAACATCGAATCGCTCATAAACACATTAGAGTTTAAAGTGCAGCGATCAATCATTAGCGATGTCATTATGAACTGGGAATATCACGGAAGCATTTCTCCTAAGCATCGTTATAGTAGATGTGAGAAAATAACTTATCAGGACCGGCAATCTCTAAAGCGTGTTCTAGAATCCAATCGTCAGATAGCCATGTCAGCAACTGCAAACGACCTCATTCGGAGCTTAGTTACCGGAGATAGTGATAGACCTCTCCTCAAGAAGGTGACAATGCTTAGTTATCATGGTTGTGCCGCTGCCAGGGAACCGCTGATCACGTACACCAACACCCGACAAAATTTGGAGTCGTGAAACTAATACCGCCATGCGACTGTGGATCAGTGGAAGGTCTTTCGAACGGTGGGTCAGTGTGCAGGATCTTTCACTCGGATGGACATTTGTGGACTTGGCCGATACTTGTGAACGGCATTTACCTGAGTGTGCTGGATCGGCACTAAAGTTGTTGGTGGAAGTGTAGTTTAATAGGCTGGGACAGTTTATCTGGGTTTGGGCTTGAACCATTAGTTTTGATCAATGGATAGATGAACTCTCACATTTTCCAAGTCTGGGCAATAACATATTCCCATCCTATAATTGGGGCCATGGTGGTGTAGTGGTCAGACTACTCGCCTCCCACCTAGGCGAAACGGGTTTAATTTCTGGCGGGTTTGTTACCGGATTTTCGAACGTGCAAATATGGCTGGACGATGCCGCTTCTCTGATGGTTTTCTTGGGATCTTCCGTTTTCCCGCCCTTGAATTCTGGTGCTGCTCCATGTTCACCTCACTTCACCCACATAAGCTATCAAGATCTCTATGTTACGAGCCGTCCAAACTTCTCCAATCCACTCCCATCCTAAGACACCAGTTTAAAAATGGCCCTTTCATATAATGGAATGATAATGTTCCTGTCCATAAAGCAAGGGCAGTCACATCTTGATTTGAAGACAATCAGGTGGACCCACTTAACTTACCTGCCCAAAACCCCGACTTGAACCTAACAGAAAATATTAAGCCTGAGCTGGAACATCCCATAAGTAAGCGACCAACAAACGTCAACTATACACCGTGATAGAGTTGTGAATAATAAGTGAATATTCAGCCTATCCAGAGGGTTAAGGCTTTAAAAAAGCAAAGGTATTTAAAAAAATTCTTATTTATTACATAACATGAGCTTTTGGTACCAAAATAAAATGGTGTCTAGAGACTTTTGACCACAGTGTATCACTCATATTTGTGGATAAAATAAATCATTTCGTAATTACGTGTAGTTCTTGAGGTTGGCGAAGAAAGACAAAACCGAAAGGGAAAACTTAAATTTGTGCTACATCCTTTTCAATGAAGAACAAATTAGCCAAAACATCATTATCATTTATCTTCAGACGACATAAAATGCATATTTTTTACTGCACAACACAACCACTAAAAATTTAAATGGAGGAATATCTACAGAACGACCAACATACACTGTAGAGCCAAAAAAAACTGGTACACCTGCATAATATCGTGTAGGGCCCCCACGAGCACGCAGAAGTGCTGCAAGACGACGTGGCATGGACTCGACTATGTCTGAAGGTACGCAGAAGGCAATTCACACCATGAATCCTGCAGGGCAGTCCACAAATCCATAGGAGTGCGAGGCGGTGGAGATCTCTTCTGAACAGCATGTAGCAAGGCATCCCATATATGCTCAATAATGTTCATGTCTGGTGATTTAGGTGGCCAGCGGAAGTGTCTAAAATCAGAAGAGTGTTCCTGGAGCCACTCGGTAGCAACTCTCGATGTGTGGGGTGTCACATTGTCCTGTTGGAATTGTCCACGTACGTCGAAATGCACAATGAACATGAATGGGTGCAGGTGATCGGATAGGATGCTTACGTATATGTCACCTGTCAGACTCGTATCTAGACATATCAGGGGTCCCATTTCACGCGAACTGCACACACCCCATTCCNGTATATGTCACCTGTCAGACTCGTATCTAGACATATCAGGGGTCCCATTTCACGCGAACTGCACACACCCCATTCCATGACAGAGCTTCCACCAGCTTGAACAGTCCCCTGTTGACATGTAGGGTCCATGGATACATGAGGATATCTCCATACCCGTACACGTCCATCCACCCGATACAATTGAAAACGAGACTCGTCAGACCAGGCAACGTGTTTCCAGTCATCAAGAATCAAATGGCGGTGTTGGCGGACCCAGGCGAGGCGGCGTAAAGCTTTGTATCGTGCAGTCAACAATGGTACACGAGTGGACTTTCTGCTCCGAAATCCCATATCAATGATGGTCCGTTGTATAGTTCGCATGTNGGCCTTCGGCTCCGAAAGCCCATATCAATGATGGTCCGTTGAATAGTTCGCATGTTGGCACTTGTTGATGCCCCAGCATTGAAATCTGCGCCAATTTGAGAAAGGGTTGTACGTCTGTCATGTTTAATGATTCTCGACAGTTGTCGTTTGTCCCGTTCGTTCACGATCTTTTTCCGGCTGCAGCGATGTCGAAGATTTTATGTTTTACCGGTTTCCCGATATTCACGGTACACTCGTTAAATGGTCGTATGTGAAAATCCCCATTTTGTCGCTACCTCGGAGATGCTATGTCCCATCTCTTGTGGGCCGACGATAATACCATGTTCAAACTCACTTAAATCTTGATAACATGCCATTGTAGCAGCAGTAACCGATCTAGCAACTTTTCCAGACGCTTGTTGTCTTATATAAGCGCTGCCGATCGCCTCACGTTACTCTGATTGGTTCCATACCTCTGTTATTTGCACACGCACGCCTATAGTAGTTTTTTTGGCTCTCTAGCGTAGAAACACAATAGACAATTTATATCATGGCATGTTAACACCTCAGTAGAAGGGAAAGAGGAAAGACTTGATATCAGTAATACATGGCTGTGGCTGCTAGGAGACATATGTAGTTGTAGCACACAATCTTACCAATAAGCTAGCATTGTTAACCACTGCTGCTTGAAGCAAGATAGTAGAAACTGGGATTGTAAACAGATGTCAAAGTGGGGACGTAATTTACTTGAGTCAATATCCAAGCAACGTAGCATTCAGCAAGGCAGCAGTTATTTATCATAATATTGCTTATTATGTACGAGGGAAGATGAATAAGATTTCCGCGGTAATTGTTTCTAGCACACTATGCCAATCTTATTTTTTCCATGTGTATAAACACTGTTCATGAGGAGCGTTCTGATAGTGAGACCTTGTTCATCACAGTGAGATACCTAATGGTCACGCAAATTTTACTGTTGTCTAAAGTATAAATTCCGTCTTATATACATTTTTTATTGTTGAGGACACATACACTGGAGAGCCAAAAAAACTGGTATAGGCGTGCGTATGCAAATAACAGAGGTANTTTTTATTGTTGAGGACACATACACTGGAGAGCCAAAAAAACTGGTATAGGCGTGCGTATGCAAATAACAGAGGTATAGAACCAATAAGAGTAACGCGAGGCGATCGGAAGCGCCTATATAAGACAACAAGCGTCTGGCAAAATTGCTAGATCGGTTACTACTGCTGCAATGGCAGGTTATCAAGATTTAAGTGAGTTTCAACGTGGTGTTATAGTCGGCGCACGAGAGATGGGACATATTATCTCTGAGGTAGCGATAAAATTTGGATTTTCACATACGACCATTTCACGAGTGTACCGTGAATATCGAGAAACCGGTAAAACATCAAATCTTCGACATCGCTGTGGCCGGAAAAATATCGTGAACGAACGGGACAAACGACGACTGACGAGAATCATTAAACTTGACAGACGTACAACCCTTTCTCAAATTGGCGCAGATTTCAATGCTGGGGCATCAACAAGTGCCAACATGCGAACTATACAACGGACCATCATTGATATGGGATTTCGGAGCAGAAAGTCCACTCGTGTACC